>PKML01012401.1:281245-294107 GCA_002933935.1 Eutrema yunnanense | reverse complement strand
AGGTTGCAAAGGAGAACCGGGATGTTTTCCCCTAGATTTCGGATTCCGGTTGTTGTAAGTGATCTCGTGCATAGATCCCGGAAGAAAGCACCGATCCCTGCATATATAGTACACATACATAATTAAATAACTTCTGTTTAATAGTGTAAATGTATTTAAACCTGCAATAGTGTAAATGTATTTAAACATGCAATAGCTCCATGGACGTTTATAGGAAGAAGATATTCAAATGCAAATGGAAGGAGGCGCTGCATGACAACATGACAATCATGACTCTTCATCCCAGAAAACCTCTCTTCTGAACTATCGACGCAATTACGAAGGTTAGATGCGTATCCGTCTGGGAATTTGACACCGTGCTTAATCCAATCGAAGAACTCCTCCTTTGAAGACGCATTCATCCGGAAAACAGGAGGATGTAGTGATTTCCCGTTCGTCATTACATGCAACTCCTTACGGGAACAAATATCTGGCAAGTCCAATATGGCCTTCAAATTATCTTTCGTCTTTTCTTGAACATTTAGAACAGTGTTCATGATGTTGTAAAGTTCTTTTCAATGTGCATCACATCTAGATTATGGCGCAGAAAATGGTCTTTCCAATATGGTAAATCCCAGAATATACTCTTTTTGTGCCAATTGTGGTACTCACCACAACCGTCAACGGGATAATGCCCATTACCCCCGCATGAAACTGTCTTTTCGGCACCAAAATCTCTTAACTGATTCATAATATAATTCCCATCTACCTCAGGAGGTGGACCATCGAAAACTTTTTTGTTCTTTCTAAACAATGTTGTGCTGCGACGATATGGATGATCATGCGGTAGAAATCGTCGATGACAATCGAACCAAGAAGTCTTACGTCCGTTCTTCAATTGGAACGCATCAGTGTTATCTTGACAATACGGACACGCCAACCTTCCATGCGTCGACCATCCAGATAGCATACCGTATGCTGGGAAATCACTTATGGTCCACATAAGTACCGCACGCATCATAAAATTCTGTTGCATGAAAACATCGAACGCTTCAACACCATCTTTCCACAACATTTTCAACTCATAAATTAATGGCTGTAAGAAAATATCAAGCGATCTCTTAGGATGCTCTGGACCTGGGACGAGGATCGTGAGGAACACAAACTCTCGTTTCATGCACATAGATGGCGGTAAATTGTACGGTGTGACGATTACTGGCCACAACGAATATTTCCTCCCATGCTTTCCAAATGGGTTGAATCCATCTGTAGATAACCCCAGGTATACGTTCCTTCGCTCACACGCAAAACTAGGATAAACCTCTAGAAAATGTTTTCATGCTTCTGCATCTGAAGGATGCGCTATCTCAAAATCAGTTGAGTTATGTTCTGCATGCCATCTCATAGGCCCTGCCGTGCGCTGGGATTGATATAACCTCTTCAACCTATCAACTAGGGGAAGATACCACATCCATTTATGTGGAACAGGTACTCTGCCTCCTGTATCCTGATAGCGAGGTTTGTGACAAAAACGACACTTCAACCGGTTTTCATCCTTTCTCCAGTAGATCATACAGTTGTCGATGCACACATCTATCATCTGATAAGGTAATCCAAGACCAGCTACAAGCTTCTGAATCTCGTAGTATGAAGCCGGTGAAATATTATCTTCAGGTAATACATCTCTCACAAAATCAGCTATCGCATCAATACAATCTTCGGCCAAGTTGAAATCCGTCTTTATAGTCATCAACCTGCTTGCAGTTGAAATAGGCGATATTCCATCTCTACATCCTCTGTATAATGGCTGCTTTGACGCATCTAGCATATCAAAAAACTTCTGCGCTTCTGAATTTGGTTCCTCTATCCTGTTACCATCCTCAACATGATGATACGATGCAATGTTTTCACAAAACGCATCATTCACCATCTGAGTGTAACATGCGTTTACATCTATTTCCGGTGTTGGTTCCTCTAACCTAGTATCCGAAGTACTACCAAACCTATCTGATGTGCTACCATAGTATTGCACCATTGAATCGGTTTCTCCGTGGGTATACCAAATCTTGTAACCAGGCATAAATGCATTCCTATATAAGTGCTTCCTTACATCCCTAACTGTGACTAATCTATAATTCCGACATTTAGTACAAGGACAATATATTTTACCGTATTCCGATGTCATGCTATTGTTTGGCGCAAAGTTCATGAACTCTTCCACACCTTGTGCGAACTCATCGGTCAATTCTCCCGTCGCGGGATCACGCGGAGGGTTGTCCATCCACGATCAAAAATAAGACATTGTATATGTGTTTGTTTTTTTTTGTTTGTTTTTTTGTGGTTTGTTGTGATTATAAATGAATGAGGGGTGGATACATTTTTATAAGCAAAATTTTGTGAGTTTTCCGACCGAATTACGACGGAATTCCGATGGAATAAATAGATATTATTGATGTCGGCAACGATGTCGGCAACCATGTCGGCAAAGTCTAATCTGTCAGAAATCCGTCGTAATCCCGTCGTAATTCCGTCGGAAATTTTTCGACGGATGACAATCGTCGGAAAACCGTCGCCATCATGTCGCCAAGATCAGCATCCGTCGGAAATCCGTCGAAAACACCGTCGGAAATCCGTCGAAAAATCTCGACGGCTTGTTCCGTCATAAATCCGTCGGAAATTTCCGACGGATTTCCGACAGACAAAACTTTCCGACGGATTTTTACCCGCCGGAAATACCGTCGGAAATCACCATGTTTTCTTGTAGTGTCATCCTTAGATCCTAGAAGACTACTTACTAACCATGAGGAACCCAACAAATCCCATGAAGAACATGCTAAATCCCATGGTTAAATGATTGAGAAAGAAGAGATAGATGATATAAATCAAGGGAATAAAGCTTAAATTGCATAAACAAAAGAAGAACTCTCTTATAATCACTTAGAACCCTAAAAAGGAAAGTGTTTTTGTAAAAGAAAAGAGATAGATCATAAAAAATAGGTTTTCAAATATTTATAAGAAAGCTGGGCGATCGGATTAACCCGGAACAAACCGGGTGTTGACCCGGCCGAAACTGGGTCGTTTGTTTCACACCGGACGGTGGCCGGGCGGTGTGCATGGGTCGGTGTGGCTTTTGTTTTCACACCGGTTAGGGACACCGGTGGGGAAGGGTCCGTGTGGCTATTTTCTTGGTTGGGCACTGAGCAGGACTTGGCCGGTGTTGTGAAGGTGATATATCATGGTTTTTACCCTGTTTAAGCCATGATATAAGTCCTTTTATAGAGTCTTTCTAGTATTCTGGAGTCTTTTAGAGTCTTTTACAGGTCTTAGCACGAATTGGAGCATTATTGGAATTATTGGAGTTCTATGGAGCATTCTGGAGCAAAAGTGAAGTCTGATGACTAAGTGTCCGATTTCTACGACAAGCATCGATCGATACCCCTGGTATCGATCGACACCCATCGGAGAAATCATGGGCCGCGACTTTTTATGAAGTTTTGGAGAATTGCAAAAGTGCCCCAGAAGTCTCTGATAATTACAAGAAGACCCCAAGTCGTGATTTAGGTTATAAATAGGATTTTTACAGCCANGAAGAAGAAGAAGAAGAAGAAGAAGAAGAAGAAGAAGAAGAAGAAGAAGAAGAAGAAGAAGAAGAAGAAGAGAGGGAGATGAAGAGAACAAGAAGAAGATGATTCGGCGGATTGAGAGAGAGAAGAAGATGAAGAGATTGAGAGAGAGAAGAAGATGAAGGTTAATGGTTCGGCGGAGATCGAGAGTTAATTATGACTAAAGATTTCCGACGGACTACCTCCCTCGGTAATCCGTCGGAAACCCGTTTCAATTAACCGCCTCGGATTTTCTTTTTTTTTCATTTGGCGGTTTAATTTCCTGGGGGAAATTTCAAGATCCTTCGAAAATCTTTCAAGATTCGCGACGGTTTAGGGTTTAGGATTTCTATTATGAAAATTTCATTAATTTTAGTGTTTAACAATCATTAGTGTTATATACTAATAAGAAAAACATTTTAAAAAACAATCAAAACAAGTTTTTTGGGAGTTTGTAAAAATCGATAGATGAACGAGTTCAAGCATTCATAAAAACAAATAGAACATCTAAGGACATTTACGTTTTTGCTGAGGGTTTTAACTAAATAGTTTAAAACGTATGAGTTTTAAAAACATTTCACATAAACTAGTGGATATTTGTTAGTTCTACATCTAAGAAGACCTAACGACATCAAAAACGTTGAAATTTGAGGTTTTAAACCCTAAACCGTAGGAAATCCGTCGTAAATTTCCGAGGGATTTCCGATGGATTTAAGGATCCCCTGGAAATCCTGAAATCCGTCGGAAATCCCTCGGAAATTTCCGACGGATTTTCGACGGTTTAGGGTTTCAAACCTGCAGGGAGGATTTACGGTTTTAGCCGGCGGATTAACGGTTTTAGCCGGGGGATTTAAGGTTTTAGCCGGGGGGTTTAAGGTTATAGCCGGGGGATTTATGGTTTTAGCCGGGGGATATGATTTACGGTTTTAGCCGGGGGATTTACGGTTTTAGCCGGGAGATTTACGGATTTAGCCGGGGGATTTACGGATTTAGCCGTGGGATTTACAGTTTTAGCCGGGGGGATTTACGGTTTTAGCCGGGGGATATGATTTACGGTTTTAGCCGGGGGATTTACGGTTTTAGCCGTGAGATTTACGGTTTTAACCGGGGGATTTACGGATTTAGCCGGGCGGATTTACGGTTTTGTTACTTCTACATCTAAGAAGACCTAACGACTTCAAAAACGTGTCCGACGGATTTAAAGATTTTACGTCTCGGATAAAACTGACCCGGGGAATCCTTAAATCCATCGGAAATCCCTCAGAAATTTCCGAGCGATTTCCGAGGGATTTAAGGATTTTGAGTTTTAGCCGAGACATTTTCGAATGCCTCGGCTAAAACTGACCCGGGGATTTACGATTTTAGCCGAGGGGATTTACGGTTTTAGCCGAGGGGATTAACGTTTTTGCGGGGAGATTAACGGTTTTAGCCGATCGAGGGGATTAACGTTTTAGCCGGGGGATTTAAGGTTTTAGCCAGGGGATTTACGGTATTAGCCGAGGGGATTTACGTTAGAAAATATTCAGTTACACTTTACTATATTTATGTTTAATTTACGGGAACAAAGCTAGGTTTTTATTTCATAAAAAAGTTAAAACATGATAGATAAATACAATATATTACATAAAATTCATTATTCGGAATCCGTTGAATAATCTGACGCATCTGAGTCGGAGTGCTCGTCAAATTCGCCGATCTCTTCCTCTGAATCCTCAAAGACCTCGTAATTCTCGTCCATGGTGAAATCAACCACGAGATCAACTTCAAGAGAATGCTCGATCGGACCTAAGTTACCTATTGCCGGAACCTGCAAAGGGTCGTGCTCTTCAACACCATAATCTCTTCCCCTTGGGTGTATCGACGTAACTGTAATCCAAGGGTCTTGCTTGTTCCTAACCCGGGGATATCGAATGTAGGAAACCTGATCCTCTTGTGAAGCAAGAATGAAATGATCGTATTTTTTAAGTCGCCTTCGAGAGTGGACAGATGTAACACCAAATGCGTCATGGTGTACACCTCATACTGGACTATACCAATCACAATATAACGCAATGCACCTCAAGTCGAGCATCCCCGGATAATGGACCTCCAATATTTCGCGGAGGACACCGTAGTACACAACTTCTCCAGACTGAGTTGATATACCAGAATTACAAGTTGTCTTTGAGCTTCCTTCCCGATGAGCCTTAAAAGCATACCCTCGGGTGCAATACATCGGATAAGACTTCGCAATAAACGTCGGGCCTCTCATCATCTCAACTAACCAGGTCGGAAACTCATTACCGAGAGCAGTCATCTGACGAACCTGTTAAAATTTCAAGTGGACAATAATCGACACAATATTTATATATAAAAAATTATTATTCTAATTTAAATATATAATAATAAATCATCATTTATCACTTACATGATATTTCAACCAATCACCAAATTCATTCTGCTTGACGACATCAAGCTCATCCTCTGTGTAATTTGGATACCATTCGCGTATTTGGGTCATGAACATCCTGTGCATGAACAAATGCATTAGAAAATTATAAATAACATTAATAACCAATAAAAAAAATAACATTTAATTAGGTACCTCTCATATTCTAAAACGTCATCGCAGTTTGTCAGAATATACATATGCAAGTGCCTTTGCTCCTCCTCTAATAGTCGCCGATCCTTGCTTTTTCCACTTAGTCGTCCAATCTGAGTAAATATATCGGGAACATAGACAGGATAACTAACTCTGTTCCCTCTATCATCATGACGTGCGGGGCGTCTACTTTTTTTTTGGACTTGCGCTGGAAAGTAGTAGCTAGCAAAGTTGGAAGTTTCTTCATTAATGCTCTGTGCGACAATAGAACCCTCGACTCTAGAAAAAAATTTCACCTTCTTCTTTAAGTGGAACATATACCGCTCAAAAGGGTACATCCATCGGTATTGAACAGGCCCACCAAGTGCTGCTTCTCGAGGGAGATGAATAGGAAGATGTTCCATAACATCAAAAAAAGCAGGAGGAAATATTTTTTCGAGGTTGCAAAGGAGAACCGGGATGTTTTCCCCTAGATTTCGGATTCCGGTTGTTGTAAGTGATCTCGTGCATAGATCCCGGAAGAAAGCACCGATCCCTACATATATAGTACACATACATAATTAAATAACTTCCGTTTAATAATCACAAATATATAATCACCATACGTAATAGTGTAAATGTATGTAAACCTGCAATAGCTCCATGGACGTTTATAGGAAGAAGATATTCAAATGTAAATGGAAGGAGGCGCTGCATGACAACATGACAATCATGACTCTTCATCCCAGAAAACCTCTCTTCTGAACTATCGACGCAATTACGAAGGTTAGATGCATATCCGTCTGGGAATTTGACACCGTGCTTAATCCAATCGAAGAACTCCTCCTTTGAAGATGCATTCATCCGGAAAATAGGAGGATGTGGTGATTTCCCGTTCGCCATTACATGCAACTCCTTACGAGAACAAATATATGGCAAGTCCAATCTGCCCTTCAAATTATCTTTCGTCTTTCCTTGCACATTTAGAAGTTCTAAATTAGAACAGTGTTCATGATGTTGTCGAAAAAGTTATTTTCAATGTGCATCACATCTAGATTATGGCGCAGCAAATGGTCTTTCCAATATGGTAAATACCAGAATATACTCTTCTTGTGCCAATTGTGGTACTCACCACAACCGTCAACTTGATAATGTCCATTACCCCCGCATGAAACTGTTTTCTCGGCACCAAAATCTCTTAACTGATTCATAATATAATTATCATCTACCTCAGGAGGTGGACCATCGAAAACTTTTTTGTTCTTTCTAAACAATGTTGTGCTCCGACGATATGGATGATCATGCGGTAGAAATCGTCGATGACAATCGAACCAAGAAGTCTTACGTCAGTTCTTCAATTGGAACGCATCAGTGTTATCTTGACAATACGGACACGCCAACCTTCCATGCGTCGACCATCCAGATAGCATAGCGTATGCTGGGAAATCACTTATGGTCCACATAAGTACCGCACGCATCATAAAATTCTGTTGCAGGGAAACATCGAACGCTTCAACACCATCTTTCCACAACATTTTCAACTCATAAATTAATGGCTGTAAGAAAATATCAAGCGATCTCTTAGGATGCTCTGGACCTGGGACGAGGATCGTGAGGAACAAAAACTCTCGTTTCATGCACATAGATGGCGGTAAATTGTACGGTGTGACGATTACTGGCCACAACGAATATTTCCTCCCATGCTTTCCAAATGGGTTGAATCCATCTGTAGATAACCCCAGGTATACGTTCCTTGGCTCACACGCAAAACTAGGATAAACCTCTAGAAAATGTTTCCATGCTTCTGCATCTGAAGGATGCGCTATCTCTCCAGCTGAGTTATGTTCTGCATGCCATCTCATAGGCCATGCCGTGCGCTGGGATTGATATAACCTCTTCAACCTATCAGCTAGGGGAAGATACCACATTCTTTTATGTGGAACAGATACTCTGCCTCCCGTATCCTGATAGCAAGGTTTGTGACAAAAACGACACTTCAACCGGTTTTCATCCTTTCTCCAGTAGATCATACAGTTGTCGATGCACACATCTATCATCTGATAAGGTAATCCAAGACCAGCTACAAGCTTCTGAATCTCGTAGTATGAAGTCGGTGAAATATTATCTTCAAGTAATACATCTCTCACAAAATCAGCTATCGCATCAACACAATCTTCGGCCAAGTTGAAATCCGTCTTTATAGTCATCAACCTGCTTGCAGTTGGGAAAAGCGATATTCCATCTCTACATCCTCTGTATAATGGCTGCTTTGACGCATCTAGCATATCAAAAAACTTCCGCGCTTCAGAATTTGGTTCCTCTATCCTGTTACCATCCTCAACATGATGATACGACGCAATGTTTTCACGAAACGCATCATTCACCATCTGAGTGTAACCTGCGTTTACATCTACTTCCGGTGTTGGCTCCTCTAACCTAGTATCCGAAGTACTACCAAACCTATTTGATGTGCTACCATAGTATTGCACCATTGAATCGGTTTCTCCGTGGGTATACCAAATCTTGTAACCAGGCATAAATGCATTCCTATATAAGTGCTTCCTTACATCCCTAATTGTGACTAATCTATAATTCCGAAATTTAGTACAAGGACAATACATTTTACCGTATTCCGATGTCATGCTATTGTTTGACGCAAAGTTCATGAACTCCTCCACACCTTGTGCGAACTCATCGGTCAATTCTCCCGTCGCGGGATCACGCGGAGGGTTGTCCATCCACGATCGAAAATAAGACATTGTATATGTGTTTGTTTGTTTTTTTTTTGTTTTTTTTTTGGTTTGTTGTGATTATAAATGGAATGAGGGGTGGATACGTTTTTATAATCAAAATTTTGTGAGTTTTCCGACGGAATTACGACGGAATTCCGACGGAATAAATAGATATTATTGATGTCGGTAACCATGTCGGCAACCATGTCGGCAAAGTCTAATCCGTCGGAAATCCGTCGGAAATTTCCTGACGGATGCCAATCGTCGGAAATCCATCGCCATCATGTCGGCAAGATCAGCATCCGTTAGAAACACCGTCGGAAATCTGTCAGAAAATCCCAACGGCTTATTCCGTCGTAAATCCGTCGGGAACACCGTCAGAAATACGTCGAAAAATGCCCGACGGCTTATTCCGTCGGAAATCCGTCGGTAATTTCTGACAGATTTCCGACGGACACAAATTTCCGACTGATTTCCGACGGATATTCCGATCGTCGGAAATCCGTCGAAAAATCGTCGGAAATCACCATGTTTTATTGTAGTGTTTTGCTCCTTGTTTATCCTGACACAAATACATAACGAAAAATAAAAAGAAAAACGACTCAAAAACAGGTTCACAAGTGGGTTGCCTCCCACCAAGCGCTCGTTTAAAGTCAGTAGCTTGACTTTGGCTCAGGTGATTAGTCAGGAGAAGATTGAGAGCTTACTCCCATGCAAGTTCCACAGTTAGATACTTGCAGACTCAGAGTTCTGCTCAACATGCTCTCCATAAATTCCTTTTCTTTCTCTTTCAGCTCCGAAGTAAGAAGAACTCGAGCCTTAGAGAATGGCTTCGAAGTTCTTTTGCACTTCACCTTGTACTCAACCGAATCTCCATCATAGTTCTGAGGGGTTAAAGTCACATGGGTAGCACTCTCGACTCTTTTTCTCTTCGCCTTCTTCTTTGTTGCCTTAGCCTTCCTGACAACTTTCTTGGGGATGCTGGGTGGTTCAACCAAAACGTCTATGACAGTTGGGTCGTCAGGAGGCTCTTCCAAAAGATCAACTACCAATGTCTCTCTTGTGACAACAGTGAAGCACGAGACATGCACTACAAGAAAACACGCTAGAACCGACGGCAAAATCCGTCGGTTTCCCGTCGGAAACGGCCATTTCCNCCGACGGAGGAAATTTCCGACGGCTTTCCGACGGATATTCCGTTTGTCGGAAATCCGTCGGAAATCTGTTGGATTGCCGTCGGAAATTTCCGACGGATTATTGCCCGTCGGAAATGCCGTCGGAAATCGCTATGTTTTCTTGTAGTGATGTGTGGGAGCACCTCTAGAGGGAATGGCATCATAGTAGACATCTCCGTCAATGTAATAGAAAGAGAGTCTCTTATTAGGTGTGTCTATGATTGCGCCTGCAGTAGCCATAAACGGTCGTCCCAGGAGCAAAGAAACCTTAGATCCTTCGCTTATTTCCACAACCTGAAAATTAGTGGGCACCAGACAATCTCCTACTTTAACAAGCAAAGCATGGATAGTACCGTATGGAGGTGAGGTGGAGGAGTTCGCAAACGTGAGAAGCATCATAGGGGGTCTTATATCAGCCCTCAATCGTTCAGCAATTTCCTTTGATATTACATTGACGCTAGACCCTGAGTCAACGAGAGACTCATCGAATTCAACTCCAGAGATGGAGCATGGAACTGCGAATTTCCCTGGGTCTCCCCTCTGGGTCAACTGCCTTAGCGGAAGTGACTTGCTTATTGCCTTGATGAAGAGTGCCTTAATTTCTTCCAGAGTTTCTCTGCAATCTTTGAAGTGACTTAGCAGAGGCCAGCCCTCTAGAGCTTCTTCAAAAGTGAACGAGTGGGGTATCCTTCGTACCATTTTCTCAAAGCCACGCAGCTGCTTTGGAGTGATGGGGGATCGGAGGTGTTGAGGAATAGGATTCAGCTTCTTGGGCTTGTGAGGTCTGTCAACACTCATACGCGGCTCCTTTGCAGTATCTGGGTGGGTATCTATCGATACAGGTAGGGTATCGATCGATGCAGGGGTGGTGTTCGAATTCTCATCGTCAGATATATCATCAACCACAGGAAACTCCACAACTAACTTATCCAACATAACTTTCCATCTGGCGTCCTCCCATTCCTTCTTTGTCATAATACGAGGCATTGGATAAGGTATTATGGGTTTGTACACTCTCTCCTTGACAATCTCAGCCTTCTTCTCGACATGCGTCTCAGCATCGATCGATACTGGAGGGGTATCGATCGATGCTCGTGATTTTCTATCTACTCGTGTAGGTGTTTGGACCGGTATCGATCGACACTGGCTGGTATCGATCGATACTCGGACGATTTCAGAATCCCAGTCGTCATCTTCAACATCATCGTCGACAATTCCTGCATCAAAACCCTTTTCCACCACTGCAGTGGCTTCTTTAGCACTTCATATGGTGATTACATTGACGTGTGCTCTTGGATTCTCAGTTTTCCCTGGAAGAAAACCTTCCTGCCTTTTCACAGCTGCTGCTGTCTGAGCGACCTGAGTTTCCAGCTTTCTCTGAGAAAGATTGATAGCTTCAATTTTTCCATTCAGATCAATGTACAGAGAGTCAAACTTCCCATTGAAATCCACTTGCAACTTCTGTTGTCCCTGAAGAAGTTGTTCAAGCATGGATTCCATCTTATTCTCTGTGGACTTTGGAGAGATGGGCTAGTACGAAGAGTTCCCGTAATTGCGAGTGTTGTTGTTGAAGTTTCGGTTGTTGTTGTACCCAAATTGCTGACCCTGAAATCCAGAACCACCAACGTAGTTAACATCATCCACTTCATCTCCACCGATATTGTCGACCCAATCGGCAAAGTGTACAACTTTCTTCGACTTCCCAATCAAGAAATCCAGCTTGGCCTGAACTTCAGCAATCTGCGAACCATCAATTCCTCCAGCCTGCTTCTTTCGCTCGAAGTCAACATTCTTGGTGCTATTGCTAGACGCCAAGTTCTCAATCAGCACGATCGCATCATTTGGATATCTGGTGTTGAAGTTCCCATTACTCGCAGTATCCAAAGCCATTTTGTACCTCCAATCGATTCCCCTGTAGAAAGTACCCAGCAGCTGAAACTGAGTGAACCCATGGTGCGGACAATCTCTCTGATATGACTTGAAACGTGTCCAAGCAGCTTTGAGTGCCTCTGTTGGACCTTGAGAAAATTGAGAGATCTTGTTCCTGAGCTCCTCGGATCACGCATCATCATAGAAATTGTTCAGGAATGCGTTCTTCGTCTCATCCCATGTAGTTACCAAACCAGGAGCCAACTGCTTCAGCCAATAAGCAGCATCCCCACTAAGAGAGTATGGGAAAAGTTTCCAGAACAGGAACTCATTGGGCACTCCATTGTACTTCATACCAGTGACCAAATCTTCGAACCTCTCGATATGATCCATGGGGTGTTGATATGCTCAAATTAATACCCTTAATAGTACTAAAGCAGTTAGTGCAGTAAATCAGGGGTCGAACACAAGAACTCAAGATATCACACAATAGATTATATAGATCCAAAATACGCTAAATCAAAAGATGTAAACGAAAACAAGTATGCAATTAAAAGTGTTGTAAATCGATGGAGGACAATATAGGCCCAAGGTTTTTCTCAGGAAATCAATGAATGCAGATAAACTAACTAACAGGATTCAGATTACGCACTGTTCTTGAACTCAAATCACTAAGATATAATTAACCAACTCTCGCTGCGAAAACTATCTAAATCTAAATCCTAGGAATTCCAAATCTCTTTGCGAATCCTAAAGTCTAAATCAGCTTTAAAGTTAAGGTTTGATATATTCACAAATCAATTAAACCAAATCTCTTTGCGAATAATCAATTTGCTCACCTAGGCTCTTTCAGGTAATTAATCGCACTCTCGTGCCTAATCAATTATCCTAAGATCTAAGTTCCAGATTCGTCAACCTAGAATTAGCTTTGAGAACAACCTATGG
>PKML01012401.1:260001-275585 GCA_002933935.1 Eutrema yunnanense | reverse complement strand
TCTCCAACAAGTTTTGACTCAATAAAACGACAATTTTTTTTATTTTATGACTCTAAGAAAAACAAAAACAATGTCAGCAGACACCTCCCCCAGACTTGAACAACATTGTCCCCAGTGTTATCTAGCCTAGAGTCAGTGAAAGAAAACAAAAGAACAGAATAAAATTGGGAAAAACAAGAAGTTACCTTGCTGGAACATTGAGTATCGATCGATACCAGACTTAAATCGACATGAACCTTTCTCAATCGCGTAGGGTATCGATCGACACTCAAGCGATTTCGAGTTTGCTCCTTGTTTATCCTGACACAAACACAAAGTTGTCTCTCCAAAAACCAAAAGTAAAATCAAAGTATAGAAAATAAAGCATAGCCATAAAAAGTGGCTGTAAAATCCCTATAAATAACCTAAAACATGAATTGGGGTTTCTTGTAATTATTAAAGACTTCTGGGCACTTTTGCAATTCTTCAAGTCTTGGAAAACTCGCGGGTCGTGTCTTGTTGCGATGGGTATCGATCGATACTAGCCAGTATCGATCGATACCAAGGCTTCATATCGGGTTCTCAGCAACACGAACTTCTGCTTTGCTCCAAATGCTCCAGAAAGCTCCAATATCTCCAATTATGCTCCCAACGTGCTATGACCTGTAAAAGACTCTAAAACACTACGAAATACTAGAAAGACTCTATAAAAAGGACTTATATCATGGCCTAAAAGGGGTAAAACCATGATATATCACGCCATCAAGCAAAACAGAAAACTAAACCAGAGAAAGAGGTTTGAAAACGCGGAGACTCACCTATTCAGGAACCATCGCAAAGATTCTTTTCCTAAGCACCCAAATGTCACCTAACCAACTTTTGATCTAACCACCTTGTACTTCTCCGTAGACATTCGCAGCTTTTCCAGACTCCACACAAAATCTCGCAACATTGTTCAAATAAGCCCTCTTCGCCAGTTTCATCGCTGCAGCTAATGTTCAAGAACCTTCTAGATTCTTTACCATACAATATCATGACAAGGAACCACCCATTTTCATACTTTTGTATCACTTTCTCTCCCCCAGACTTATTTCTTATTATGTTCTCTTTTTTTTTTTAGATCTGCATATACACATCAAGGTCCGAGACGCGAGTATTGATGGTGTTTGCCACCGAATCCCCGGTTCTTCCATCTCTGTGTATCAAAGGCTTAGGCGAATAGTGGTATCACGGGAAATTTTCCTAACCTCGCTTTCAACATTTGTGTGATCATTCCCTCACAAGTAGAATAATGGGATCGCTGGAAATTTTCCTAGCCCTCTACTCAGAAGAAAATCATTTCATCTTTTATGCTCTTATTTATCAACTTATAACAGGGGAGAGAGATACCATTACTTCAAACACATGGGTTCATTTTGTCAGATATGAATGATGAATCAAGCTCTATGAACACTAACCCCATCGATGAAGTGCAAAAGTTTGGCTCAGGCTTTCAGAAGAACTCTGCTGGAGACATGGATGTTTTCTAGTCAACTGGTCAGTCTTTGGATTTTCCATTAGTCGACCTAGAACTGATCATGTAACACTGTGCACTCAAAAACAAAATCAAATCAATAGGTTCCAGCACAAGATCATTATCTCCAACAAGTTTTGACTCAATAAAATGACAAATTTTAAAACGACAAATTTTTTTTATTTTATGACTCTATGAAAAACAAACACAATGTCAGCAGACACCTCCCCCAGACTTGAACAACACTGTCTCCAGTGTTATCTAGCCTAGAGTCAGTAAAAGAAACATAACAATTGAGTAGAATCATGAAGAACAAGAAGTTACCGTAATGGAACATGGGTATCGACCGACACACAGCCTGTATCGATCGATACTAGGCTTAAGTCGATACAAGATTTCATCATTGCCTGCAGGGTATCGATCGATACCCTGGCGATTTCGTGATTGCCAGTTCAGTTTCTCCTCGTTTGCTCCAATCTGATTCACTCAAGACACAAAAAACAAAAAATACAAAAATAAAAGACTCACCAGTGGGTTGCCTCCCACCAAGCGCTTGTTTAACGTCAGTAGCTTGACTGTACTGCCACTCAGGCAGGATAAGAATGAGAGCTTGCATCAGAACATGCTCCACAACTTGACATTGCTATCTTCAGAGTTTTGCGCAACATACTCTCCACAAACTCTTTTCCTTTCTCTTTCAGCTCAGAAGTATGAAGAACTCTAGCCTTAGAAAATGGTTTCGAGGCTCATTTGCACTTCACCTTGTACTCGATCGAATCTCCATCACACTTCTGAGGTATCAAAGTGACATGGGGATTCTCAACTCTTTTGCTCTTGGCCTTCTTCTTTGTTGGCTTAGCCTTCTTGACAACTTCCTTGGGGATGCTGGTCAGTTCAATTGAAACTTCTGTGGCAGTTGGCTCGTCAGGAGGCTCTTCCAAAATATCAACTACTAATGTCTCTCCTGTGACAATGGTGATGCAAGAGATATGTGTAGGAGTTCTTTTAGTAGGGATGGCTTCGTAGTACATCTCCTTTTCAATGTATGAAAACGAGATTCTCTTGCCTGGTGTATCCATAATCACACTAACCGTAGCCATGAACGATCGTCCAAGAATCAGCTGCGTATTAGATCTTGCACTCATCTCAACAACCTGAAAATCAGTAGGGATCAGACAACCTCCTACTGTGACAAGTAAATCAGCGATTGCACCAAATGGAGTTGAGGTTGAAGAGTTTGCGAATGTGATAGATGTCTTGGGAGATTGAATATCAGCTCCCAATCTCTCTGCAATTGCCCTTGACATGACATTAACGCTAGCTCCTGAATCAACGAGAGACTCTTTAAATTTAGTTCCAGAGATAGAGCATGGAACTGAGAAGATTCTTGGGTCCTCCCTCTTAGTCAGCTGCTTCAGCGGTGGTGGTGTACCTCTGGCATTGATCGATGCGTGCTCCCTTGAGACGTCCTTGATAGATTCTTGGAGGGTGTCGATCGATACAAGATGGTATCAGTCGACACAGAGGTGGTATTCGAATTCTCATCGTCAGATATATCATCAACCACAAGAAGTTCCACAATCAGCTTATCCAGCATATCTTTGCATTTGGCGTCCTCTACCTCCTTTTTAGTCTTCCCAACAACTCTGGGATAAGGTATCCTTGGTATATAGACTCGTTCTGCAACTACTTTACACACCACAGTCGAAATCACAGGTGTCTCCTCAGAAATTGCTTCAGTATCGATCGATACCTTGGGGGTGTCGATCGATACACAAGTTTTTGGATCCATTCGAGAAGGTGTCTGAGCCGGTATCGATCGATACAAGGGAGTATCGATCGATGCCCTGGCGATTTCTGAATCCTCTTCGAAATTTTCTGCACTTGAGGTGACTGCATTGACGTGTGCTCTTGGATTTTCAGTTCTCCCTGGAAGAAAACCTTCCTGTCTTTTCGTACTCTCTGAAGTCTGGCTACTTGAGTTTCCAGTTGCATCTGATGAATACCAAGAGCATCGATCCTTCCACTCAGATCTTTGTACATGGCGTCCATCTTACCGTTGAAGGTCACTGTTATCTGCAGCTGTCCTTGAACCAGCTGTTCAAGTATAGTCTCGATCTTGCTCTCTGAGGTTTTAGCAGGTACAGGCTCGTAAGAAGAACTCCTATAGTTCCTGGTGTAATCGTTGTTCTGGGAAGGTTTCTGGTTGAATCCTCCTTGCTGGAAATTGTTGTTGAAGCTGCGGTTGTTGTTGAATTGGTTCCTCTGACCCTGAAAACCAGAACCACCAATGTAGTTAACATCCTCTGCCTCATCCTTATTGAACACCACAACATCCTCAGCAAAGTGAACGGCCTTTGTTGTCTTTCCCAGCAGAAGACTGTGCATAGAATCCAGCTGAGCCTTAACTTCAGCGATCTGCGATCCATCGTTATTACCAGCCAGCTTCTTGCGCTCGAAATCTGTACTCTTTGTGCTACTGCTAGATGCAAAGTTCTCAATCAACACATAAGCGTCCTCAGGATACCTGGTGTTGAAATTTCCATTGCTCAAAGTGTCCAAAGCCATCTGATACCTCCAATCTATTCCTCTGAATAAGATACCCAGCAGTTGCACATCAGAGTATCCGTGATGTGGACAATCTCTCTGATACGATCTGAATCTTGTCCAAGCAGCCTTGAACGCCTCAGTAGGTCCTTGAGAAAATTGGGAGATTTTATTCCTCAGATCTTCAGATCGTGCATCATCGTAGAAGTTGATCAGGAAGGCCCTCTTAGTGTCCTCCCAAGTAGTCAGCGATCCAGGAGGTAGCTGCCTCAGCCAGTAAGTCGCATCTCCACCTAGAGAGTAGGGGAAGAGCTTGCAGAAGAGATAGTCGTAGGACACTCCATTACTCTTGATGCTAGTGACCAAGTCCTCGAACTTCTCCACATGATCCATCGGATGTTCATGAGGAAGACCATGAAAGAGATGATGTCCCACAAGAGTGTAGTATGCAGGTTTCAGCTCAAAGTCATTCCTCTCAAACGCAGGAGGATGAATCGCGGACCGATTGGCGAAAAACTGATCAGGACTGTTGTACTCACCAATCGTTCTTCCACGATTAACCACAATATTCCTCGCGTTACCAGCGACATTCTCAGCTACAACAGGAGCAGGTGGAATGACGATCCCCTCTCCATCTAGACCTTGTCCTTGCTCATTGCACAACCAACCCTCTTGGTCTCTGTAAGCACCAGCTGCATCACGAACCAACCCCACTTGATTGTTGTTCATCTTAGCTGATTTCTTTGCTTTCTTGTTTACGCGTTCCAAAAGTGCTAGTTGTTCCAGTGATAGATCAACTAGCGGAGTGTTCTTGTTGCTTCTGGTTTCAAGAATAGGCATACACCTGAAAACAAAAGTCAAGAACCTAAGTAACTGAAATATACGTCGGGTATTGACCGATCATGAAGGGTATCGATCGATACTCGGGTGATTTAGACGAATTTCTTAGCTAAAATCTTATAGCAAATTGAGTCTCCGGCAACGGCGCCAAATTTGATATTCTCAAATTAATACCCTAAATAGTACTAAAGCAGTTGCTGCAGTAAATCAGGGGTCGAACACAAGAACTCAAGATATCACACAATAGATTATATAGATCCAAAATACGCTAAATCAAAAGATGTAAACGAAAACAAGTATGCAATTAAAAGTGTTGTAAATCGATGGAGGAAAATATAGGCCCATGGTTTTTCTCAGGAAATCAATGAATGCATATAAACTAACTAACAGGATTCAGATTACGCACTGTTCTTGAACTCAAATCACTAAGATACAATTAACCATTTCTCGCTGCGAAAACTATCTAAATCTAAATCTTAGAAATTCCAAATCTCTTTGCGAATCCTAAAGTCTAAATCAGCTTTAAAGTTCAGGTTTGATATGTTCACAAATCAATTAAACCAAATCTCTTTGCGAATAATCAATTTGCTCACCTAGGCTCTTTCAGGTAATTAATCGCACTCTTGTGCCTAATCAATTATCCTAATAATCAATTAAAAGTTCCAGATTCGTCAACCTAGAATTAGCTTTGAGAACAACTTATGGCGAATAACTAATTCACATGGTGAATCCTAAACAGATAATCAACCTAGCATTCAAAGAAATCATTTATGAGAAAACCCTAAACCTAAGGTGGATCTACTCAGACATGGAGATTGAAAGCAACGTGATTGAATAGATCATCAAAGAAATCAATAAAAACAGGAGTTCAGAGTCGTCTCTCCAAAAACCAAAAGTAGAATCAAAGTATAGAAAATAAAGCATAGCCAACAAAGTGGCTGTAAAATCCCTATAAATAACCTAAATCACGTTTTGGGGCTTCTTGTAAATATTAAAGTCTTATGGGGCAAATCTACAATTCTTCAACTCTTCATTAAAGTCGCGGGTCGTGTCTGCTGTGATGAGTGTCGATCGTTACCAGGGAGGTATCGATCGATGCTTGACGTGAAATCGGGTACTCAGCAACACGAACTTCAGCTTCGCTCCAAAATGCTCTAGAAAACTCCAATATCTCCAATTATGCTCCAAACGTGCTAAAACCTGTAAAAGACTCTAAAAGACTCCAAAATACTAGAAAGACTATATAAAACGGACTTATATCATGGCTTAAATAGGGTAAAAACCATGATATATCAGGTGTTCATGAGATAGGCCATGGAAAGGCTTCTGACTCACAAGAGCGTAGTACGCAGGTTTCAGCTCAAAATCATTCCTCTGAAAAGTTGGGATGCGAATCGCAGATCGATTGGCATAGAAATGATCAGGTCTGTTGTGCTCAGCAAGTGTTCTACCTCGATCAACTGCAGCATTCCCAACGTTGGCGCGCGCAGCTGGCGCGACAATCTTAACAACAGCAGCAGGAGGGACAATGACGTTTCTAGCTTCATCAAGTCGCTGCCCTCTCTCATTGCACACTTGACCCTCTTGGTCTCTCAAGACTCCAGCTTCATCAGCTCTTAATACAACTGGGTTGTTCATCCCTGATGTTTTCTTTGTTTTTCTGTTTGTGCGTTCCAAACGTGCTAGCTTCTCTAACGATAGATTAACTAGCGGAGTGCTCTTGTTCCCTCTGGTTTCACGATTAGGCATGCACCTAAAACACAATAGTCAAGAACGTTAGTAACAAAAACGTGATGAGTATCGATCGATACCAAGTGGTGTCGATCGATATCAACAAAAAGAAAACGACGAGTATCGACCGATACTAGATAGTATCGATCGATAGCGACGAACTTAGTCGAAACTCGACAGCTAAAATCTAATGGCGAAATTGAGTCCCCGACAACGGCGCCAAATTTGATATGCTCAAATTAATACCCTAAAAGTACTAAAGCAGTAGTTGTAGTAAGTGTAGGGGTCGAACACAAGGACTCACAGAGATCACACAATAGATTGTATAGTATCGAATCAAGCTAAGCAAATCAGATGAAACAAAAGCAATAAACAGTAAAGGGGTTGTAAATTCGATGGAGGAAAATATAGACTCAGGGTATTTCTCAGGAAATCAATGAATGCTGATAAACTAATTAACATGATTCAGATTTAGCGCGGTTCTTGAACTCAAATTACTAAGCTATAATTAACCAACTGCCGTTGCGAGAATTATCTAAATCTAAACCTCAGAATCCCAAATCTCTTTGCAAATTCCTAAGAATAAATCAGCTTTAAAGTTCAGGTTTGATATGTTCACAAAACAACTAAACCAAATTCCTTTGCGAATAGTTATTTTGCTCACCTTAGGTTCTATCAGGTAATTAATCGCACTGTCGTGCCTAATCAATTATCCTAAGATCTATGTTCTAGGTAGCTAATCTAGAACAAGCCTTGAACACAACCTAAGCGAAGAACTAATTCAGATGGTGAATCCTAATAAACTAATCAACCTAGCATTCAGAGAAAACCCTTATGAGAACCCTGAACCTAAAGTGGATCTACTCAGACATGGAGGATGAAAAAACATGATTGAATATATCATCAAAGAAATCAATAGTAAACAGGAGTTCAGAGTTGTCTCTCCAAAAACCAAAGTAAAATAAATCATAGCCACCAAAGTGGCTGAAAAACCTAATTATAATGCTAAAACACGTTCTGGGGCTTTTTGTAAATAATAAAGTCTTCTGGGGCAATTCTGCAATTCTTCAACTCTTGGGAAAGTCGCGGGTCGTGTATGCTGCGATGGGTATCGATCGATACTAGGCAGTATTGATCGATACTGATGCTTCAAATCGGGTACTCAGCAACACGAACTTCTGCTTTGCTCCATAATGCTCCAGAAAGCTCTAATATCTCCAATTATGCTCCAAACGTGCTAAAACCTGTAAAAGACTTTAAAAGACTCCAAAATACTAGAAAGACTCTATAAAACGGACTTATATCATGGCCTAAAAGAAGTAAAAACCATGATATATCAATTTCCGACAATTAGAGGTTTCGAAACCTCAAATAGTTAAAATTTAATTAGGTTTATGATTGCTAGTGTTAGATATGATATATTGAAAGAATTGAATGTTAAAATATCTTAATAATCACTCTTTTTGAGTTTTTAATCAAAACCTTACAAGAAACCAAAAAATGTGAGTATAAATTATATATTTCGTTATGAAATGTTAAACTCGTTCTCCTATCGATTCATATTAATCGTCATATGATCCATTTTATGTTTACCTATTAAGTTAGTTCTTAGACAAAGATTAGTATATGTTTCTTAAACCCTATATGGTTTGAAAAATTAGTATTTCATACCCTAAACCATATATGGTCGGAAATTTTCGACCGATTTCCGACAAAATTTATAAATGCATCGTTTTACACTTAGCATTTTTCGAAAAAATTCATATACGTCGGTATTCGCGACAGATTTCTGACGGATATGATTTTTTTTAAAATTAACACGTGGTTAATACCCAATCAAAGATCATGCATTTTCTAGATCCATTGGAAATTGGTCTGGAATTCCGACATATCTAAAAAAAACCTCAGAAAAATTCACTTGCAAACAAAATATATACGCGGTTTATTATTTGATTTCTGACCGATTCCAGACCGAATGGGTCCATTGGAAAATAAATTGCTCTAAACCGAACCATTATCTTCTTCTTCCTCATTTCGTTTTTTCTACTTCTCTCTCTCTTAGATCTCTCTCCGGAGCCGCCGTCCCCTCGTCGCCTCGCCGTGACTTCGCAAGCCAAGTAAGCCATCTTCTCTCTTATCTTCCTCTTATATTCTCCTCTTTAATTTCTTTTCTTCTTTCTTAGGTTACCGCCGCCGCCGCCGACCCCTCTTCACCGGAATCGCGCCTGCCCCGCCGCCATCTTCCTTCACCATGTAAGTTTCTTCTCCATTCGTTTTATTTTGGAAGATTTTGTTAGCTTTTAGGTTAGATTTGTGTAATTAGCAAAGATTAGGTTGTTAGCTAGTGTTTATGTTATGATTTTTGGTTAGATTAGGTTGTTAGATTGTTTTGAAGATGAATTTTTATAGGTTTTATGTTGTTTTATTTTGAAAAAAAAATTAGAATATTTTTTTGTAAATTCAAAAAGGGTTTTCTATAAAATAATAGGGTTTTAGTAAATTTAGAATGTTTTAGAATAATTTTATATCATTTTACAAGTGGTTTTAAAAAATTTTAGAACAGTAGAATATTTTTTAGCATTTTTCAAGTGATATTTTTAATTTTTAATGTTATATAAAACGTTTGTGGCAATAAAAAAAACAAAATTAGAATTTTCATAAAACTTTCGGGTTTTTGGTAATATTTTTAGTATTTTCAGCACTTTTTATAAATTATATACAACTAACAAATTTAGCGTTTTTATTTTGTGAGGTCGTACAAAGGTTACAATAATATTCGCCGCGGTGGTTCGTCTCGAGGGACGAAACCACATCAACATAGTGGTGGTTCGTCTTGAGGGCCGCAACAACTTCAACAAGGTGGATCGCCTGGGGGGACCACTAGTTCAACCCAAAGTCATGTACTTTCTCATATCCCGGAGTCGCACAGTGAAGCTCCTCCTCTATTCATGTCCATCGAGCAGTGAGTCCAACAACCGGGGAGGGACTTACATGTCCGGCTCGATCCACGACTCCGAGGAAGATCGACATGGTAAAATGAATTTTTTTTTTTTTTTGAAAATCAAATTATTTATAGTTTTTCTTGTTTTGTAGGTTTTGTTTATCGAACAACGAGATTAGCACGTCCGTTTTGAGGATGTTGCATAGGATCCTCGACAAACTGCACAATAATTTTTCAGATGTCCCGTATGAGGAGAAGCAAATTTGGTTTAGACAATTTGCAGTAAGTTGTAAATTACTATTTTTCATATTTATATGTTTTTCATAATTTTGATAAGTTTTTATTTCCGTTTTTTTAGCAAGAGTTTACATGGCATCACTCCGACACGACCACGGTGGAAAATGAGTTTATGAAGGAGGCGGCTACGCAATTCAAAAGAAACATGAACGAGTGGAAGCAAAAGTGGAGGAAAGGGCAAGACAAACTGAAAGGCTTGAACGCTTCGATTTGGGATGAGTACAAACCATATTGGTAAAACATCGAGACAGAAAAAACCTCAAAGACTAATTCGGAGAACAGAAGGAGTGATCGATCCGGTAAGGTACAGTACGTCCACAACTCCGGTTCGAGCAGCTTCTGGACACGAGAAATGCAAATTGTAATCTTTGATTGTTTACATTGTTTTCTATATTTAATTGTTAAATGATTTTTTAATATTTAATTTTCGTCGTTTTTTTAGACAAATGAATCCGGAGGTGTGCGTCCGGATCACATGGAATTGATGAAGATGTGCCACACGAACAAGACAACCGAGGTTATTCAGGATCACCTCATGAGTGAGATCTACGAGAAAGTGAGATCTACGAGAAAGTGAAGAAGAAGAAGATCGAGCTGACCCAACAATCACAAGGCGACTCCTCGTCTTCCTTCGAGGTGCCGCGGGAAGAGATCAACCGTCTTGTTATCATCTTAAGTTTTTACATTATAATTTTATAATGTTCTAATCTATTTTTAATTTCTACAGGAATTTCCCATTGATAAAAAGGGTGACGTCGCGGGAGTTTGGGAGATCTCGTCCAACATAATGAAGAGCTGAAGGCAAAAGTAGCAGCTTTGGAGGTGGCGAAAGCGGACAACGAGATGAAGTTAGGTGCTACGCAAGAGGAGCTTACAGAGGCAAGGGATGATATCGCTGGCATGGCGGGTTGGATGAAATCGAAGTTCCCGGATTTCCAGGGAACGGGAAGGAGAAGGGGAACGGGAAATTAATTTTTTATGTTTCTGTAATTTGAAAATAATTTTATTTAATTTCAAAACAATTATTATATTTATGCACAATTTAATTTTAATTTTCTTTTTCGAAATATTAATTTAATTTAATTTAATCATTATTTTCGAATTTTTTAATTAAAGTTTTTTGAATATCCGTCGGGAATCAGTCGGGATATACGCCCGTCGGGATTCGGTCGGGATATCCCCGTCGAGATCACGCCCCTCGGATTTTCTTGAAATACCGTCGGGAAATTTCCGACAACTATTACCATCGGAAACTGGTCGGAATTTTAATACCGTCGGTAAATCGTCGGGAATTTCCTGACCAATGATATTCGTCGAAATCCGGTCGGTCAATTTTTGTCGTCAGAAATCCGTCGAAAATTCCCGACCGATTTCTGACGGATTTTCATTTCCAACAAAATAATTCCGACATATCAAATTGGTCAGAAATTTGTCGGGAAAGCTGTTTGTCGGATATGGCCGTCGGAAATCGGCTGTATTCTTGTAGTGCACAACCCGGTTCGATATGGCATTTGTATTAAGTCAATTTTATACTTTTAAACCTAAAGGTTTTCCCTCTTGTAAAATATCAAACATTTTAGGAACTTTATTGTACCAAAATGATGATCTTTCTACCATTTTAGAAAAACATTTTCATTATTTATTTATTTATATATTTATTCAAGTTATTATGTTTCGTTTAGTGTCTTTTGCGTCTTAATATTTGAGCATGTCTTAATAGTGGTAAAGGACCCTCAGCTGAGGTACCCGCCATCACGAGTTCGAGCCCCGGCCACTGCAGTTTTCACATACGGGCTGCAGCGTTCCAGGAGCCAACACGTGGAGAGCCGCTTGGCCGCCCACGTGGCTAGTCCGAGCAAAACCGATAGCTAACACGTGGACCCCTGCTCTGTCGGGTTAACCGATAGCTAACACGTGGACCCCTGCTCTGTCGGGGAGCGTNTTTTTCAACTCCACCCAATCAATTTGTGATTATAAATCATTTAATGGCTAAACCAATTCCATCAACCAATTTAATTTAGGTTTTCTAGAGCATTTCCATTGGTGAGATACTCTTTCAAGTGTCTCACTAATATACAATATTCATATTTCAGTATTGTTTAGATGTACTTTATATATATATATATATATATATTAAATTGTAAGTTATAAAAAAAAAAATTAACCAATTCATGGGAAGACATGTGTTACAAGAGTTTCTCATGAAGTTCTCAAAATTTTCGAATGAGAATCGGTTCTCATTCTCTCTTTTCGATTTTGTAATTTGTTTTTGTAATTTTTTATATGAAAACTCATGGAGATACTTCCGAAGGAGGTGGTGCGCTAAGTTTATTATAAAGTTATATATCTATTTTTCAACATCAATTTATATTTATATAAATTTAATATTTTAATATTTTTGATCCTGATAATATAAGGGACTTTTGCATGGATAGTTACTTATTCTAACTTTCGTTACCATGTTAACATTTTTGTAAATTTTAGTATAAAATAACACTTTTTACTACTGTTTAACCCAAAAATGCCCATTAACAATACGGCGTGTACGATAATGGACGGTACACGATATAACAATAAGAGGCGTGTACGATTATAGATGGTACACAATATTTTTAAAAGTATATTTTCTACTACACTTTCAAAAAATGTTAATATGTTAATGAAAATTAGAATAAGTGATAGTGAGTGCAAATATCTCATAATATAATCATATAAACCACTTAGTGTAGTTTTATCTCCTCTCACTATCTCCCCTGAAAACGTTACACTCTCTCATCCCATAAGTGTTCCTCCTTTTATAGTGATGACACAAGGAAACTGTGCAAAAATCCTAACGTAGTCGCTTATCTTGAAGTCGCCAAAACCAGCTCATTTTTTTGCGATTGCAATCCTGGACAAACATGCCTTAAACATTTGAAATCACTTGAAGATAAGAAGTACTTGTGCTTGTTTCCTAAGTAGATGCTTCCTCTTATTGTGGTCCCAAAAACATATCTAACTCTAGTTTAATTTACATCAACCAGAACTAAACTTGAGTTGCATCGGAGTATGTTTGTCCTTATCTTCATTTGCTTGCTCATCACGATTTCATCTTCACAATTTGGTTAACTGAAATTGTGAAAATCCATTTTGGTAGATTTAATAAACTACGAATTTAGAGTTGGATAAGAAAAGTCAAGAATGTATAATTTAGTTAGGGAATATCAAGACAGCAAACACTTGAATTCATAGTAACTTGTCTTGTATTTTTTTTTCATATAAAAATCGTAAGTACGTACAAATCTATGCCGAGCTTTGAAAATCAAATCGATAACTCGGCATATATTTTGTTAAAAAAAAAAAAAAAAAAACTCGGCATATATTAAAGAAACAAGGAAGCAATGGCACGAGCTTTGAAAATCAAATCGTTTTAGGGTGACCTCACATTTGAAAATCAAATCGTTTTAGGGTGACGTCACATTGTTTGAAGCTCCACGCTTATGTCAGTGACTGACTTTCTAATTCAAATAGTCATTAAGTACTTAGTCGTTCTATGACTCTAGTGAAGTCTTTCCGCAATACATTTTTTCCGTTGATTTAGTAGAGTTAGTCGAAGGAGTAAGGCCCACCTCAAGCCGAATCCTGTCTATCTCAGCCGCCATATATTTTGGATTTTTAAACGGTGTAGTTACCTGGAAGATAAATCTATTCCAAAGTATGATATGCTCAGACAACGAGATGACAAATGAGCAGAAAAGTCTCGACATTAAAAAAAAAAAAAGAAAAAAAAAATATCTATATATATATATATATATACATATTCAATTGAGGAGACATTTATTACAGTCGCGAAACATTTAAGTTGAAGATCTTTGCAGAAATTGGCAAACAGATAAATTATTACAGTAAAAAATTATTTCTATGAGTAAGATACTCAACGGCTACTCTCATTTTATGAGAATTACTTGGATGATAAACAAAAAAATCCGATCATCCTTGAATTATAAAAAAAGAAGGTTTCGTTAGAGACTATATCACTTGTAAAATTTGGTAAATGTGTTCATAACTATTCCACTTATATGCATGAAATTTAGGGTTATTGTATGTACAGTCACTTTCTAAAAGCTTGTGCAAATTTAACACTTTCGGTATTGTACATGTGCGATTTTTCTAGTTTCGTCCCTCAACAGTACGACGCGTCTAAACATTTACAATACACAAACTAATAAAAAATAGAGGCAAAATCGTTATTTTACGCTGAAGAAAACAAAAAATGACTGTCAAATTCATAAAAAAAGTTGAATAAAATTTTGAGTGAAATTATCTCATGAAATTTTTCATGAAATTATCTCATAAAATTTTTGAGTGAATTCAAAAATATTGCCGCAGTTAATTAATATTGCCGCAGTTATAAAATATTGAACGTGATTCTGAGTGAAATTATCTCATGAAATTTTTCACAAAGACATACGCACAAATATTGCCGCAGTTATAAATTAAAGCAATATATTTTATAAAAAAACATTTGGAATCGAACAAGAGATTAAAGAGAAACATCGTCGCCTATAACCTATTGTGGTTGATCTGGCACAAAATGTATAAAATAATGGTCGCGTCAAGTACACGTTCTCATCAGAGTTTAGGATCTTTGTTAGAGTACTTGGACTGCATACCAATATATAGAATAAATATTTGTTTTGTTTTAGAACATTAGAAGAGTCTAAATGGTGACAAAATTTGGAACTAGATTCTACCCTGCGCGTCCGCACGAAAATTTTTCTTTTTTTTTGTTTACCAAATTTTGTAATATATAATTTTTTGTATTTAGATATAATTTTCTTATAGATATAAATTTTCTAATAAGTGACAAAGATTTATTTTTGTGTTTAGATATAGTTTGTTTTTGTAGATTTAAGTTAATCTAGTATTAAATATGACCGTAATTATAAAAACATAATTCTAACTCGTCCATTCATATTAATCCGAGAATGACCGCGATTATAAAAACATAATTCTAATCCGCCCGTTCATATTACCGTATAATATAAATATTTAAAATTTTAGGCTGATTGATTATGATAAAAATATACAATAACATATCGTTTATCATGTCCGTCATTATGAGAATATTATTTAAATTTGAATATTTAAATTAAATCTAAATTAATATCCGCTTTAATATTTTTGTAAATAAACAACTGGTTTTGTGATTTTTGATAATTAATCTAACATATATTTAAGGAAATCCAAACTAATCTAAATTAAAATTTGAATTTTTGGAATTATTTTTAAATATAAATTAAAATAATTTTTTATTAATATTGTACTAAATTGACTTGTTTGACAACTTGAATAGTAGTTATCCAAGTAAAGATTAGCCTAATATGAAGGTTTTCATGTTTGGACACAAAAAAATGAATCTGTTTTAATTTTACTTGTGGTAGAATTCTTAAT
This sequence comes from Eutrema yunnanense, assembly GCA_002933935.1. Classification (NCBI taxonomy): domain Eukaryota; kingdom Viridiplantae; phylum Streptophyta; class Magnoliopsida; order Brassicales; family Brassicaceae; genus Eutrema; species Eutrema yunnanense. The sequence continues at coordinate 260,304 of PKML01012401.1, read as the reverse complement.
TTTTAATTTGAATAGAATAACCATTTCTGGTTTAGATTTATGATAATAATTTTTTTAATAAATCTTTATTAATATAAAAGAATATTAACATAACTTGGAAAATCTTACCAAGATTAATTAGATTTGCAATAAATTGAATATTATGGGTTTTCTAATGTTGTTGAAAAACTAAAAGCGTGGAATTTTTGGAATAAATTGAATATTATGGGTTTTCTAATGTTTTTAATATTTTCTTAAATAGTTAATGTCATTTATATTATAATTATTTTTTAATAAATTTCTCTTTAAAATATTGTTTTAATA
>PKML01012401.1:198114-258554 GCA_002933935.1 Eutrema yunnanense | reverse complement strand
AAAATAATAATAAAAATTTAAATTATTTTTGAAAATTTAATTTACATATTTTGAAATAATCGATTTTATTTATAATTTTAAATATTTAATTTAATTTCTGATATAGTCTGAATTTTTCTAATTACGAATTAAAATTAATATATATATATAATATTAATATTAATATTAATTAAACTACTATTTAATTAAATCAGATTAATTAAATGAATTTTTAATTGAACAAAATTATTCTGTTTGAAAACAGGGACAGTTATCCACAAAAATCTAAAGTTTAAAAGTTATCCAGGATATGAATAGATTTATATTGATATTTTCCTGTTTGGACACAAAATAACACTCTGTTTTAATAGATTAGATATATAGTGTTTAACATTGACATATTGATAACACCAAATAATGTAAATTTTCCTAATCCTTATCACAATATGATATCTATGAGAATATTTTTCGGTTGAGTTTACGGACTTCACTTCATAACCGGCTCTTATGACCCACAACACTTGGTTCGCAAGATACAAGTCTTGCTCCCCAAGATATCTCCAATACTCTTCTGCACGACAAAGGTGGGACGCGAAACACGAAATCCGCAATCACAAAACAAAACACCTTTGTCGTGGACACTTGTCGAGGACGGACAAAACATGTCAACTGACTCCTCTGGATTAATCTTCAATCTTCAAAAAATAGGGATGAAACTTTAACTCGTCTTTGGTCTGAAAAGAAAGGGAATAATAACATCTCGTGGGTGCAAACTCCTGCAACTCCACAAATAATTGTCCTTGTCTCGGACAGTTCATAAATCAGATTAAAAAAAAATGACCTAAAACATGAGCGTTTCAAATAATTCCCTATAATAGTGAAACAATAATCATACTCCCCCGTAATATGAAAAACTGAAAATTTGAGAAATTCTAAAATTAAGAATAAATCGCAAAGAATAATGATAAATCTTCCTAATCCTTATCACAATACGATATCTATGAGAATATCTTTAGGTTGTGTTCACGGGCTTCACTTCATAACCGGCTCTTAAGGCTCACAACACTTAGTTTGCGTCTTGCTCCTCAAGATATGTCCAATAAAAACACATATGCAGACGATTCGAGAGGGAATTAAACAACATAAATGTGATGTGTTTCACTGTTGGTGGTAAGCTCCGACTACAACCAAATCCTCATGCATCCCAACGACCGTGAGAAAATGTTATCACGGATCGGGGCATCTATTGCTACAAGGTAATGCCATTCGGATTGAAGAATGCGAGAGCAACTTATCGGAGGCTCGTTAACCAAATATTTGCCATCTAACTCGGCCGAACCATAGAAGTCTACATTGATGATATGTTAGTCAACCAGTACATCATGAAGCTAAATCACACTAAGTGCACGTTCGGAGTCACATCAGGTGAATTATTGGGTTATGTCGTGACCCAGCGAGGCATCGAGACCAATCCAAAACAAATTGCCGCAATCATCGACCTCCTCTCACCAAAAAACAACACGAGAAGTTCAACGGCTCACATGCCGAATTGTCGCTCTGAACATATTTATCTCCCGATCTATTGATAAGTGCCTTCTTTTCTACCAATTACTTTGCAGCAACAAACCTTTCGAGTGGGACGACAAGTGTGAGGAAGCCTTCAAGCAACTAAGAAACTATTTATCGACTCCTCTGACCTTGGCAAAACTCAAAGATGTAGAGACACTCTACTTATATATCGTGATCTCTACCTCAGCAGTTAGTGGAATCCTAGTCCGGGAGGATCGTGGCGAGCATAAACCCATCTTTTACATTAGCAAAACTCTCGAAGGAGCCAAACTCAGGTATCCGACCTTAGAAAAGCTCGCCCTAGCCATTGTCATCTCAGTATGAACACTTTGACCGTACTTCCAGTCTCACCCGATAGCCGTCATGACTAACCAACCACTCCGTACGATTTTGCATTTTCCAAACCAATCCAGAAGACTCGCAAAGTGGGTAATCGAACTGAGTGAGTACGATATTGAGTACAAAAGCCGAACTAGCGCCAAATGTCAAGTTCTAGCCAACTTTATTATCGAGCTACCACAAGATCTGGTCAACAACGACCTTCCATCAGCAGAAAGATGGATTATACACGTCGATGGCTCTTCACCCCACCGCGGATCGGGAGTCAGTATACGCCTTCAATCACCAACATTAGAAGTGTTAGAACAATCATTCTGACTTGAATTCCAAGCATTGAACAACAAGGCAGAATACAAAGCACTAATCGTTGGGCTACATTTAGCAAAAGGAATTGGGGCAAAAAATATCCAAGCGTATTGCGACTCTCAGCTCGTCGCTAACTAGTTCAACGGAGACAATGACACCAAGAACGACCGAATGGATGCATATCTCAAGTTGGTAAAGGAGCCCGCTGCCGAGTTCGAATCATTTGACCTCACTAAGATACCTCGTGGCGACAATGCTCTAGCTGACGCCTTGGCCGCCCTCACATCCAGCTCAGACCCTCATCTCAAACGTACAATCCCGGTCGAAAGCAACCTTAGTCCAAACATTGAATCGACTAAGGCATGCAACGTAATCACACGATGACGTCGCTACGAGACCGAACCCGACGAGGACGAAGAAGACGAGTCCGAAGGGCATCATGCTCCGATGGACATAAAAGCTGAAGAAGAAGCCCCAAAACCTGAAGATTGGACTCTCGAAATCAAACTTTATATCGAAGAATGGAAAGTACCAGCCGACAGATTGGCAGCTCGGCGACTCAAAATGCGATGTGCCCCCTAGATTCTTCTCGATGACGAACTATTTCGATGGAGTGCCGCATGTGTACTATTAAAATTTGTGTACGGCAAAGATATAAACGAGGTCATGAAAGAAGTCCGCGAAGGAGTAAGCGGTAACAATTCTGGAGGTCGATTTCTGGTCCTGAGGATCAAGAAAGCAAGCTAATATTGGCCGACGATGGTAGCGGATTGCGAGAATTATGTAACCAAATGCGAAAAATACCAACGACACGCCCCAATGATAAACAACCCGACCAAGCTCTTAACAACATCGATCGCGCCATATCCCTTCATGAGATGGACAATGGACATTATAGGCCTGTTGCGACGATCTAACTAGAAGCAATACATCATATTCATGACTGAATACTTCACCAAGTGGGTCGAGGCCGAATCCTATATCATAATACGTGCTCTCGCCGTCCAAAAATTTGTCTGGAAGTTCATCATATGCCGACATGGAGTACCTTACGAGTTCATCACCGATAAGGGAAAATAACTTACTTCCACATTATTCAGCGACTTGTGCGCTAAGTGGTAGATACAACAAAGTTTTTCTACTTCGAGATACCCTCAAGGCAACAGCCAGGCCGAGGCAACTAACAAAACCATCATGGACGGACTTAAAAAGCGTTTGGACGAAGCAAAGAGAGTGGGCATATGAACTAGACAGAGTGCTATGGTCACATCGCACAACACACGGCGAGATACTGGTCCATCACCTTTTTCTCTAGGTTACGGATTAGAAGCATTATCCACAGCAGAGGTCAGCCTTCCGAACATACAACGCACAATGCTAACACATAATGTATACCTAAACAATGACATGCTACTTGACAACCTAGATAAATTTGAGGAATAGCGCGACCAAGCCTTACTCCGAATTCAAAATTACCAACATCTAGCAGCTCGATACTATAATAAGAAGGTCAAAGGCATGCATTTTGAAAATGGCGACCTCGAGAATCCTTCCTCTAACTAAAAAATACCGCATGAGCGTCATCCGGCCTAACGGTCTTGCGTCTCAATCCGGCATCATTTCCACTATTTTCAAGGTTCTTAGTCGATCTCTGTCTCGGAACGCCTTCCCCCGGGACAGGGAACATCCGAACGAAGGACCAACGCGTTAGCGCTTGAGTCCTGAGCTTCATCTACATCATGATCTTGATCCTCATCTTGATCTTGAGGCAATGCGTCAGTCTGCTTCTCAATTCGGAGATAGCTTTTCTTCTTCTTCTTCCTGCTCGCCTCAACGGCGATAGCCTTTCCCTTAGTCGTTTGGGCAGCGACAAGGTCGACCTCAGTGGCTACCTCTTCGGGGCGGTTTGATGATCCGGTCCTAGATGTCTGATCACCCGCCTCAGCTTCAACTAACTGATCGTTTGGCTCGACTTTAGTATCACTGACTTGGGACGTCAGGTGAGCATTAACAAGATTCTCATCGGCATTAACCGACGTGTTCTGACTAATCTTGGTAACCTCGTTCCGAGACATGGAAGGAACCACGCTTGACTCTCTCAAAACGATAGAGTAATCCTGGACATTCAGGAAATTATTTTTTCCCATTCTTCTCTTCTAACAAGACGGATTAGCTGCGGCTACAAAACCGATATTCAATTTAGAAACAATGAATACTTATAATGAAAGGGCGGAACAAAGAAAACATTCAACGTACCTTTGGCGGCTCGACGTAACTTCTTCTCGACCCTTTCTTGGTGAACTTCCAGCCATGGGTTCACCCAAGATCTCTGAGTCTCATGGCGTCTCGAAGTCAATGATCAGAAAAACGTTGATAGACCGGATTCTGAACTAAAAAAAAAAGAAGGAAAAAGGCATTTAGGAAACGTGAAGGGAAAATCCCGTTATATACAAAAATGAGCTAATATCTACCGATATTCGAGTTCCACTCAGTCCTGAGACATCCCTTAGACCTGGCAAAACAAGCCAAGTTAAGCTTAATATAAAAATATCTTGTTTCCCAATCTTTCACTTTGCTCGGTTTTGGCCCACTGATGATGTCGTATCCCAGCTTCATATTAGCCGAAAAGAACAAGTGATTTGCCTCCGAAACATAAACCAAAGTTAACTCTTCGAATGTTCGAGTGTAAATTGGAATGTTGAGTTCGACCCCCATGGACAGAAGCCTAACCATGTTAATCACCGAAGGCGACTGAGTTAAGACACTGTCGCCCTACGCTTATTGCAGAATCCGATCAAAAGATTCAGAAGAGGAAATCGGAGGCCATTCGACCTAAAGTAGTCTTCATACAAGCAGGTATACCCCTCGAGAACATCCCACAGACGTTTATCCTTCCCTGGCTTTATATACACCAAGTCATCTAGGTATATGTACTTGTTAAGCATTTCTTCGATCGTTACCCTCGTAAAATGACTCAGACCGATAGCAACAGGTTGGATGACATTCTCCTTTAATATTACCCGAGGCGGACCCTCAACGTTCGCATGCACCTCTGCACCGCCTACCTCTTCATTGTTGATCTGAGCAGCCATCTCTTCTTAAAAAAAGAGCCTAATTTTCAGTGTCTTGACTATCTCAATCCTTCAGCTCAGGAACTTTGACCAAGGTCCGAGGAACGCTGGGACCAATCCAGCATGACGAGAATAATGGCAAAGTAACTCGTCTATCAACAAAACGCTTCTGTCAGAAGAATCCGAATAATCTGACGAGCTAAACAATAATTTTCGAGGAATTACCAAGTTCTCAGAAACTTTCTCGTAATCGTTAACGAATTCGGACGACGAATTGGATTCTCTTCTAATCATGCTAGATCCGAGAGCGGATCGAAGAACCATGAAGAACACGATGAAGATGGATCAAAAACTTCTTAGATCTCTAAGCAGATAGGTGAAATCACACCGCGAAAAACGAAGATTGCGATGGTGACTTACCAGAAAATCCAAAGGAATTTAAACAAGCAAAATAATTTAGAGAGAGAATGAGATCGCTAGAGAGAAGCTAGATAAATTATAGCAGAGGGAATGAAGTGAGGATTTTAGTACACAGACATTGTCGGAAGATGTAATTGCACAGGTGGCTGCTAGTATTCCAATATTGTTGTGCAATTTGGAGAAGATATTCCCGACGTTTTTTGATGTTATTGAACATCTTCCCATTCATCTCACTCACGAAGCAGAACTAAGTGAATATGTTATGTTAAGGTGGATGTACCCATTTGAGCGCTTCATGAAACATTTAAAGGGAAATGCATAAATTTAGCTAGGGTTGAAAGATCAATTGTTGCGGGAATTTTTATAGAAGAAACTTTGCACTTCATTTCATACTATTTCGCTACAAAAGTCCACACATGCAAACGGGCTCCCCGACGATATGATGATGGTGGTGTGGGACGAACTTATGCAGTAGAGGGTGTCCCAGACATCTTCTCACCAATCGGTCGTCTTAGTGGGAAGGAAGTTTGGTGGTCAAACGAGAATGACAAGCACATCGCACATACGTACATCCTCATAAACTACAAGGAAGTTAGTTCTTACGAGAGGTAACGTAACTATATATATATTTGATTAATTTCATTATATATTAATTAATATAATTAACAGTGTTAATTTCCATATATATATATATATATATATGTGTGTGTGTGTATTTTGCAATTTATTTGTTAGCCAGGTACGAGAATGAATTGAAGGTGTTTCAGATGATAAAATAAACGATCATAAAGATCGTCAATTTGCTATGTGATTAAAGGTGCAAGTAAGTTAATAGTTATAAATATTTCATTTAATTAGATCGATACTCTATCTAACATGCACACTTATCGATATGCCTTACATAGGTGGATCATGGCGATCCAGCATATCCAATATGGTTTCATAAGTTACTCCAAGGCACCCATGTATTTCACATGTGGTTATTTGTTTCTTACATATAAGTACGGCGTTCGTCGGGCAACTACAAACTAAGGAGTATATGTTATGGGTGAAATGGATTATTATGGCGTGTTGCATGAAATAATAGAAGTGGAGTACCCCGGCTTGGTTAGAATGAAATGCGTTCTCTTCAAATGTGATTGGTTCGATTCAACAGTCGGTCGAGGGGTGCGAATTAACAAATTTAGTGTGGTTGATGTCAACAAATCACGACGATACAACAAGTTAGAGCCATTTCTCCTAGCATCACAAGCAGAACAAGTAGCATTTGTTCCATATATGTAAGTTCGAACCGCTGGGATCCCATGGTTATCGATCAGTTATTAAAGTAGCACTAAAGTGTAGAATTGTTGGTGTTGACGATCTTCTAATGCAACAAGATTCTTGATATGACATTACATAACCAGAGATTACGAACAATGTTCTTTTAATTGATCTCCGAAACAGACAACTTGAATATCTACCTGACGACACAGAAGAAGAATGCGATTTCAATGAGTTTGAAGAGAGTGATGATGATGATGAACATGAAGATGATGAACCCAATGAAAAAAGATTATGAGTCTGATTGATTTATTATGTAATTGCTGGGTGTAATAAAAAATATATATTTCAAAAATTAAATAAAAAATGATTTAATTTTTTATTAATTAAAGAGCTTCAAATTCCTCTCTCTCTCTCTCTCTCTCTCTCATCTACAATTGAAAAATCGCTCCGCTGTACAATGGCGTCAATCTGGTAACAATAAGGGTTTCCATTTCGCTGATTTAACAAATTGTGTGGGAAATTCTATTTTCTCGATTTCTAGTAAGAAGTATAGAATCTCCCTAATCACTTATAATTTTGTGCATTGTACTTTAGGGTATAGGATGTGAGTATTACGACGATATTACGACGACTATGACTCATCCGTCTTAATATTACAATGATATTACGACAAATGTGTCCTAATCGTCGTAATACTCATACCCTATATACTAAACACTTAAAAATTTGTGCATTGTACTTTAATTCTTATGGTATTGAAACTTTTCAATTCTGGTGTTTGTGTATTTGCGGGTTAAAAAATCATGAAATTTTGAAATATTTTGATCGAGCGCCAATTTTTGACTTTGGCGTTGAAATGTGATAAGAGGGAAATGATCCTATGTAAGGCATCCACGGAGAACGAGTGATATGGACCGTGTGTTTATTAAACTTGCATAAATCATCAGCTTGCCTTTACACTCATGAAAGCCTCGGGAAGAAGTATAGTATCTCTCTAATCACTTAAATTTGTGTGCATTGTACTTTAGGGTATAGGGTTGTATTACGACGATATTACGAGGACCCTAAATTTTGAATCTGATTATATGGTTGATTGTATGTTGTATAGGATTGGTTTTCATCGTTTATCTTGTTTTAACTAAGTTATACTCATTGTATACAAAAAAATTAGGGTTTCCATTTCGCTGATTCAACAAATGGTGTGGGAAATTCTCTTTTCTCGACTTCTGGTAAGAATATCTCCCTAATCACTTAAAATTTTGTGCATTGTACTTTAGGGTATAGGGTTTGAGTATTACGACGATATTACGACGACTAGGACTCATCCATCGTAATATTACAACGATATTACGACAGATGAGTCCTAATCGTCGTAAAATCATTGTAATACATAAACCCTATATACTAAACACTTAATATTTTGTGCATTGTACTTTAATTCTTCTGGTATAGAAACTTTTCAATTTTGGTGTTTGTGTATTCGCGGATTAAAAAATCTTGAAATTTTGAAATATTTTGATAGAGCGCCAATTTTTGACTTTGGCGTTGAAATGTGATAAGAGGGAAATGATCCTATGTAACGCATCCACGGAGAACGAGTGATATGGACCGTGCGTTTATTCAACATGCATAAATCATCAGCGTGCCTTTACAGTCATGAAAGCCTCGGGAAGAAGTATAGTATCTCTCTAATCACTTAAATTATTGTGCATTGTACTTTAGGGTATAGGGTTTCAGTATTATGACGATATTACGATGAACCAAAATTTTGAATCAGATTATATGGTTGATTGTATGTTTTATAGGATTGGTTTTCATCGTTTATCTTGTTTTAACTAAGTTCTACTCATTGTATACAAAAAAATTAGGGTTTCCATTTCGCTGATTCAACAAATTGTGTGTGAAATTCTCTTTTCTCGATTTCTGGTAAGAAGTATCGTATCTCCCTAATCACGTAATTTTTTTTGCATTGTACTTTAGGGTATATGGTTTGAGTATTACGACAATATTATGATGACTAGGACTCATCCATCAAAATATTACAACGATATTACGACATATGAGTCCTAATCGTCGTAATATCATCATAATACTAAAACCCTATATACTAAACACTTAAAATTTTGTTCATTGTACTTTAATTCTTCTGGTATTGAAACTTTCCAATTTTGGTGTTTCTGTATTTTCGGATTAAAAAATCTTGAAATTTTGAAATATTTTGATTGAGCGCCAATTTTTGACTTTGGCGTTGAAATGTGATAAGAGGGAAATGATCCTATGTAACGCATCCACGGAGAACGAGTGATATGGACCGTGTGTTTATTCAACTTGCATAAATCATCAGCGTGCCTTTACACTCATGAAAGCCTCGGGAAGAAGTATAGTATCTCTCTAATCACTTAAATTTGTGTGCATTGTACTTTAGGGTATAGGGTTTTAGTATTACGATGATATTACGAGGACCCTAAATTTTGAATCTGATTATATGGTTGATTTTATGTTGTATAGGATTGGTTATCATCGTTTATCTTGTTTTAACTAAGTTTTACTCATTGTATACAAAAAACATTAGGGTTTCCATTTGGTTGATTCAACAAATTGTGTGGGAAATTCTCTTTTCTCGCTTTCTTGTAAGAATATCTCCCTAATCAATTAAAAATTTGTGCATTATACTTTAGGGTATAAGGTTTGAGTATTACGACGATATTACGACGACTAGGACTCATCCATCGCAATATTACAACGATATTACGACAGATGAGTCCTAATCGTCGTAAAATTATCGTAATACTCAAACCATATATACTAAACACTTAATATTTTGCGCATTGTACTTTTGTTCTTCTGGTATTGAAAATTTCCAATTTTGGTGTTTGTGTATTTGCGGATTAAAAAATCTTGAAATTTTGAAATATTTTGATCGAGCGCCAATTTTTGACTTTGGCGTTGAAATGTGATAAGAGGGAAATGATCCTATGTAACGCATCCACGGAGAACGAGTGATATGGACCGTGTGTTTATTCAACTTGCATAAATCATCAGCGTGCCTTTACACTCATGAAAGCCTCGGGAAGAAGTATAGTATCTCTCTAATCACTTAAATTTGTGTGCATTGTACTTTAGGGTATAGGAATTCAGTATTATGACGATATTACGATGACCCTAAATTTTGAATCTGATTATATGGTTGATTGTATGTTGTATAGGATTGGTTTTCATCGTTTATCTTGTTTTAACTAAGTTTTACTCATTGTATACAAAACAAATTAGGGTTTCCATTTGGTTGATTCAACAAATTGTGTGGGAAATTCTCTTTTCTCGCTTTCTTGTAAGAATATCTCCCTAATCAATTAAAAATTTGTGCATTATACTTTAGGGTATAAGGTTTGAGTATTACGAAGATATTACGACGACTAGGACTCATCCATCGTAATATTACAACGATATTACGACAGATGAGTCCTAATCGTCGTAAAATTATCGTAATACTCAAACCATATATACTAAACACTTAATATTTTGCGCATTGTACTTTTGTTCTTCTGGTATTGAAAATTTCCAATTTTGGTGTTTGTGTATTTGCGGATTAAAAAATCTTGAAATTTTGAAATATTTTGATCGAGCGCCAATTTTTGACTTTGGCGTTGAAATGTGATAAGAGGGAAATGATCTTATGTAACGCATCCACGGAGAACGAGTGATATGGACTGTGAGTTTATTCAACTTGCATAAATCATCAGCGTGCCTTTACACTCATGAAAGCCTCGGGAAGAAGTATAGTATCTCTCTAATCACTTAAATTTGTGTGCATTGTACTTTAGGGTATAGGGTTTCAGTATTATGACGATATTACGATGACCCTAAATTTTGAATCTGATTATATGATTGATTGTATGTTGTATAGGATTGGTTTTCATCGTTTATCTTGTTTTAACTAAGTTTTACTCATTGTATACAAAAAAATTAGGGTTTCCATTTCGCTGATTCAACAAATTGTGTGGGAAATACTCTTTTCTCGATTTCTGGTAAGAATATCTCCCTAATCACTTAAAAATTTGTGCATTGTACTTTAGGGTATAGGGTTTGAGTATTATGACGATATTACGACGACGAGGACTCATCCATCGTAATAGTACAACGATATTACGACAGATGAGTCCTAATCATCGTAATATCATCGCAATACTCAAACCCTATATACTAAACACTTAAAATTTTGTGCACTTTACTTAAATTATTCTGGTATTGAAACTTTTGAATTTTGGTGTTTGTGTATTTGCGGGTTAAAAGTTTTTGAAATTTTGAAATATTTTGATCGAGCGCCAATTTTTGACTTTGGCGTTGAAATGTGATAAGAGGAAAATGATCCTATGTAACGCATCCACAGAGAACGAGTGATATAGACCGGGTGTTTATTCAACTTGCATAAATTATCAGCGTGCATTTACACTCATGAAAGCCCCGGGAAGAAGTATAGTATCTCTCTAATCACTTAAATTTTTGTGCATTGTACCTTAGGGTATAGGGTTTCAGTATTACGACGATAGTACGATGATCCTAAATTTTGAATCTGATTGTATGTTGTATAGGATTGGTTTTCATCGTTTATCTTGTTTTAACTTGTATACAAAAAAATTAGGGTTTCCATTTCGCTGATTCAACAAATTGTGTGGGAAATTCTCTTTTCTCGATTTCTGGTAAGAAGTATAGTATCTCCCTAATCACTTAAAATTTTGTGCATTGTACTTTGGGTATAGGGTTTGAGTATTACGACGACTAGGACTCATCCGTCGTAATATTATAACGATATTACAACAGATGAGTCCTAATCGTCGTAATATCATCGTAATACTCAAACCCTATATACTAAACACTTAAAATTTTGTGCATGGTATTTTAATTCTTCTGGTATTGAAACTTTTCAATTTTGGTGTTTGTGTATTTGCGCGTTAAAAATCTTGAAATTTTGAATTATTTTGATCGAGCGCCAATTTTTGACTTTGGCGTTGAAATGTGATAAGAGGGAAATGATCATATGTAACGCATCCACGGAGAACGAGTGATATGGACCGTGTGTTTATTCAACTTCCATAAATCATCAGCGTGCCTTTACACTCATGAAAGCCTTAGGAAGAAGTATAATATCTCTCTAATCACATTAATGTTTGTGCATTGTACTTTAGTGTATAGGGTTTCAGTATTACGACGATATTACGATGACCCTAAATTTTGAATCTGATTATATGGTCGATTGTATGGTGTATAGGATTGATTTTCATCGTTTATCTTGTTTTAACTAAGTTATACTTATTGTATACAAAGAATTAGTTTTTACAAAAATCAATAAAATTATATAATTTGTGCATGTTATGGATATAGTTATAAGAACAAAGGTTATACATTATTATGAAAGATAAAGAAGTTTTCTAGAAATTAGATTCAATCGTCGTTATTGAATTTGTTGTTTACTATGAGCAGTCTTGGATGCATAAATATACTTTGTTGATACTTATGACACTTTTTACATGAAATATTTTTTGATGTTATCAACCAAATATATATATTTGGATTACGTCGACTTTACGGCAAATCCGTCGTAATTTTGATGGTAAATTACATCGAATCCGTCGTAAAATCGTCGTAATCAAAAAATTAAATTTGTCGCATGTGGGAAAATTCATATTGGTTGAATTTTTGGTTAAAATCTTACGACGAATTTACATCGAATCCGTCGTAATTTCGATGGTAAATTACATCGGAATTACAACGGCCACAAACTCTATATATATGAGCCCATATTTCTTCCTTCGACCTCATTCTCTCACAATCTTTCTCTCTCTCTCTCTCTCTTTCTCTCTCTCTCTACAAGCTCCAACATCTCTATAAAAGGTAAAAACAATTTGTCAAATCAAATTTTAGGATTGGAATAGACGTCGTAATTTGTAAAAATTCATTAATTTAGTTATTAATTTATTATAATTTTTATGTTATATGCCGCGCCGCAAATCGCATTATGTTCACTTTATGAGGGACTAGGGCGAGTAGGGACCGAGTACGGTCTCGTCATTATCTGCCACCGAAACCGCTGTTCCAGATTCTGCGGGGACTCAGTCTGCAACACCGCAGCCGCCTCCACCTGCAACAGCACCTCGACCCCCATTGCCATATACACAATACACGGTCGAAGATCTTTTGCAGCAGCCAGGTTATGCCAGTTTAAAGAGATTAGATCCGCAACGAATGCCGGAAACATTTTTGGTACGTTTTCTCAAAAAAAAATTCTCTTGTAATTAATTTTATTTTATTTACTAATAATTATAGTTTTATTTCTCAGGTTTGGTCTCAATAACTGTGTCGGACGGAGTGTGTCTGACACCATTAAAGGTTTCTTCGTCGAGCCTCATTACAATTGAAGTGCGGTCACGGACGACATTTGTATGACATGGTTCACATGTTTTGCGGTAATTTTTATTTTGTCACAATTAATTATTAATATTTAGCTAACTATTTTTTCTCATTTCTAATTTTTTTTTATAGCAAAAATGGCACTGGGAGCTTGCGATCAATGAAACAGTGAAGACGAAGTTAAAAGGCAAGGAAAAGTTTCGACTCAATAATACAGTCTCCAATTGGAAGAGGAAGTGGGAGGTGAATGACGATGCGGCGAAGCCCTCTTACATGTGTTCCGAAGTTTTGAGAGGCTTGAAGCAGTACTGGATAGATCCGCATTCGCATGAAGTAGCTGCTAAGTGTTTAGCTTCTCAGAACATTGTCGGTCCAGACGGTTTTCCGGCAGTTTGATATTCATGCATTTTACATGTTCTAGCTTGCATTTAGTTAACACTTTTAGTCATTTGCATGCATGATCATTAGCTTTGTTTAGCATTTTGGTTTGAATTAGAGCATTAGGTGTTTGCATTAGGTCCTAGGAAGTTTGGCATGTTTCGGAACGTATTTTAGGTACTTTGGAGAAGACTCGAGGCTCGAGACGTGAGGCCGATCGGATTGGAGACAAGGAGACGGAGCCAAAGTCATGAGGAGTCTCGGCAAGGTTCAATACCGAGGTCACATATCGGTGTGACTTATCATCGGTATTAAAACAAGGGGAAATCGAGCTTAATACCGATGTCTAGCACCGAGGAGTGACATCGGTGTTGAAGCTTCAGGGGATTACACCGACGTCACACATCGGTATGCTTCTTCGGTACCACTCCCTCACCTCAATACCGAGGTCACAAGTGGGTACAACATATCGGTGCAACTCCCGGGGGAAATCCGAGGGAAATCAACCTTAACACCGATGTGCAATACCGAGGAGTGACATCGGTGTACCTCACACGACATCAAGAAATCTCAGGTTCAATACCGAGGTCACAAATTGGTGTGCCTCATCGGTGCATAAACCCAGGTCCAATACCGAGATGTTGCACCGATGAGTGACATCGGTATTGACCCTTTCGACACTTTTTACCCAACTGAACCGGGTCGGTACCCTGTTTGTCCCGGGTCGACCCGGTTCGCCACTATTCACTATTTAAACCAATAAACCTAATTTTCATGGGTTAAGTCTTTTCTTAAGCAAAAATCCTAAGTGTGATCTAGAGTGATTTGAAAGAGATTGATCCTTTTTATTTATGCATTTGAGTATTGTTTTCTTTGATTCTATTCATCTATCTTCTACTTTCTAATCATCCAATCAATTGATCATGAGTTTTAACTCTTCTTTTATGAGACTTGTTGAAACCATGGTGATTAGTGAGTAGTTCTTAGAGTTTGAGGATGGGTTAGAGTTAGGATGATTCCAAGATTGATTTATGATGCTTAGGGTTAGATTATCCTATTTCTCTTCTTGATTAGTGGTCTTAATGCTAGATTAGTCTTGAGAAATCCAATCTAGACCAAGAGGCTTTTCACACCCACAAGGTGTTTGATGAAATGCCTTGAAAAGCTAATCAAGATATATGCATTCCTAGCCTATGAGAGTAGTTGTCTAGGGTGTATATTTGATTGATCTTGATTGTTTACACTTAATGCTTGCTAGTTAATGATTCACAAATGAGAGTTTGATCTTGAGTTAGTAATTAGCATGGTGACTAATGTCTTGAGAGAGAATTAGTCACACTTAATGATCATTGCCTAGGAATAACTTGTTTGTTCATTGAGCATCATGAATTGGTCTTGGATCATCTAAATTCGATTATCTTATCCTTGAATTCTCTTATATCTCTTGCATTACACTTGTTTAGTTTGCTATTTCTTGTTCTTGATTTAAGTTGCTAGATTCATTAATTAAACAACAATTTTTCCTTATTTTGCTTAACTTAAGAAGTGTTTTGCATTCTTGGTGCTTGAAATCTTGCCCATTTGGATTGAACCTCATATACTACTTGTATATTGTGGAATCCCGTTNCCCCCCCCCCCCCCCCCCCCCCCCCCAAGAACACAGTTTAAATGATGATGTAAGCTTTCTGTTTTTGGTTTCCTTTAAAAGTGTCTTTAAATTTGGGAAAGTATTCCTGGAATTGCTAAAAAACTTCTTAAATTTTTGGGAACCATACTAAAATTAATTGTTAACTTTTTTCATTTTTTTTTGTTGTAGTATCATGACACAGATGGTAGGATCCATCCATCTATCAATTCTCCAAGTATCCAATACAATACTGATGACGGATCCAATACACATGTGACACCCAACAAGACGAGTCAAATCATGTGGTAAGATTTATGGTTTCTTTACTTGTATTTTGGTAGTGTTTTGAGAAAATATGTGATCAATTGGACTTTATAAACTTGTTTGCAGCTTAACATAGATGGTGGATCCTAGAAACAGGATGAGACCCGACAAGACGATTCATATATTGAGGTAAGATTTTTGGTTTTTTTACTTGCATTTTAAACATTTAGGAAAAAGTTTTCATAACACTGTATGAAATGTATATGAAGAGGTTCTGACTCAGATTTGATCTTCTTTGGATAAACAACCACTTCCAAATGATGATCGGAGTCAGCATGTAAGTTGGGAAGATTTTTCTCTAAATCAAGAAGTTGATGTGTATCACAGAGGTTGTTGGCGTAGAAGATTTGTCAATACGATTATTAAGAATGACAAAGTCTCTGTCCTCATTAATCATACACAATAAATCTTCCAATTCAACATTGATGATATAAGGGTTCATAAGGAATGGGTAAAGCAATCAAATTCTTTTTGAAGGTTGAACATAATTCTGTTAGCCAAAGACAGATCTCACTGAATCTGAATCTATGATTTTACAAACTTTAGGAAACACAAACATAGGAGGTGACCCAAACAGATGATGTGACCCAAACACAGGAGGTGACCCAAAGGAAAGATTCACCTGTTGAGGTAAGATTTATGGATTTTTCACTTGTATTTTAAATATTTAGTCAAGTTTTCCTAAACCTGTATGAAATGTTCCTAAAACTGTTATATATTTGCAGACTGATGCAGAGCATGTGGTTCTGATGCAGTCCTCTTTGGTGTGTAATAAGCAAGACTATTTCTTTAGAAAAAGTATAATCATGTTTGACTAAATCTGAATTTATGTTCTTACAAACGTTAGGAAACACAAACACAAGAGCTAAATACTGATGAAGGAACCCTAACACAAGAAGCGGCCCAACATGGACATTCAAATGATGATGTAAGATTTATGCCTTTTTATTTGTATTTTAAAATATTTAGTCAAGTCTTCCTTAACCTGTATGAAAGGTACCTAAAATCATTATGTATTTTTTTTATTTTGTGTGTTTTAGATGGAAGAAGACAAGCAATGCTAAGAGGAGCTAAATACTGATGGTGGAAATCAAATATAGGATATATACGACCTAGCAAGGAGATTCAACTGTTGAGGTAAGATTTCTGGGATTTTCACTTGTATTTTAAAACAATTAGAGCAAGTGCATTGGGGGTGTCTCAATGAGACACCCACCAATAAAATAAAGAAAAAAAAAAGAAAAGAGAAGAGAGAGAAGGAGAAGAGTGTCTCATTTGAGACACTCCACAAAAAAGTTGAGACACCCTCAAGCTGATGTGTCAGAATTTGATTGGTCCAATTGTTTTTAAAAAAAAATTAATTATATAATTAAAAAAATAGTCTTTTTATTTTGAGACACCCTTGAGGGTGTCTCATGGATGCAGATGCCCTTAGTCAAGTCTTCATGAACCTGTATGAAATGTTCATAAAACTGTTTTGTGTTTTGTATTTTGTAGGCTGATTCAGATCATGTGGCTCAGAACCGATCCTCTTTGGATACACATTATGAGTGTCACTTACAAGTAGGTGCCCCTGTGGAGATAGAATCTTCAGAGGGCGGATGTTCCGGGAACAGTGACAAAGAAATCAACAAATAAGGTATTGATTTATATATTGTGGAGTACTCAAAAAACAAATTGGATCAAGAGAAGAAGCAAAAAAAATTTATGGAGAGTATCATCAAGGAAAAGATCCGTCCTCCATTGCCGGATATCGAAGATAGTTGGAAGGGTCCATAACTATTGGACGACGTCTATGTATTTTAAACGGCAGTTGGTGGAATATTAAAGTGACAAAAATAAAGTCCAACGGCGTATGCGGTGTTTCAATGTTTCTGTCTCGGCAAGTCCGAGAATTTCGGATTGAAAAAAATCGAATTTACAAGGAGTTGGTGAATGGTGCCTGGTTTCGCAAGTAAAGGTAATGTATCACCACCTTGAAAACATTTCTTGATCATAAACGATTAAATGACTATTATGGAAGGTTTCCTGAAAAATATGATTGTATTTCTGTTTGGGAATTCTTAATATTTTCTTTAACTCTAAAAACAGGAGACTAGTTAGACAACAAACAAGAATGTTCTTGTTACTCCTCAGAAAAATAAAGGAGCTGAAACTAAAAAAGATGATAACATTGTGGTTCCGGCTAAGTAAAAGAAGGCGGCAGCAAGTCCTAAACCTTCACAGAAGGTTGATGATTTGCCAACAGATAACATGGCGTTTCTAAGGTGGAGTGATCGCAAAACAAAAAGATCTCATCCCACGAGGACTCCGTATCACACACCAAGAAACCTGGCGTTATGTGTAACGCCTCCAGTACATCCGGTAATAGATCCATTTCTGACTCCTAAAATCGACAAATTTAACAGTATGGATGATTGGAAGAGAAGAAAGGGAGAAATGTTAGTATGTCTTTAACCTTTCCATTTGTTCATATCTTAAAAACTTGTTACTCCCTAATTTTTTTCATTTAATTAATCCATAGTCAAAATCGATGGCTATGTTGTACTGCCATCATGGTTTACTTTTGTAGAAACTCCGAAAGAGCCTCTGAACGATCAGATGATTAGTTAGTAAAAAATTGTTTATTGGTTTTGGGTTCAGGAAGGCATTCCTAATTG
Organism: Eutrema yunnanense; assembly: GCA_002933935.1. NCBI lineage: Eukaryota > Viridiplantae > Streptophyta > Magnoliopsida > Brassicales > Brassicaceae > Eutrema > Eutrema yunnanense. The sequence continues at coordinate 240,210 of PKML01012401.1, read as the reverse complement.
ATTGTGACGCTTTCCTAAAATTTCAAAAAGCCGTATTTTCTTTATTTATAATTGTTTCTTTTGTGTAATGTTTATTTTTCTCAACGTTTATGCATCAAATAGATGCGACATTATCACTGTTTGCTTTGAGAAGGCAAAATTATGTTGCATACTTTCATAACCACCATCTCCCTCGAGTTGCGTTCATCAAACCATCATTCTTCAACACGCTGTCATGCAGCTACAACATATACAACACTGAGCGGAGTCGCAAATTTATTGGAGACTGTGTTGAAGTCGTTAATGGGAAAGCTTTTCCAAACAAAGTCTGATGGACAGATGTTGAAGTCATCTACTGACTTACCTTTGAGAATAAGAGCCGGCATTAGATCGGAATGGTGATCAATGTGAAGAAGCACACAATCACTATAATTGTGGGCATCCAACAAAGCAAGCTGATTATGTCCTTACTCATGTGCAATAGTTTGCATGTAAGTATTTAGGCTTGTTAATCAATTGTTTATTGAGAATTTCAATATTTTAAAGGTTCCTATAAAAACTTTTGAAATGGTGCAGAGATGATATTTGTTCTAATGTGTGTTGCTGCAAACAAAGCAGTTACTAACAAGAAACGAGTTCCTTATGGAGTTGACAAACTAGAAGGGAAGAGTATCCCTAAGACCAATTATGTGGGGACTTGTGCTCTTTTGTGTTGAAGATGATGGAATACCATTCAATGAGAATTAAAGATATGTCAAAACTTGCTGATGATACTTCGCACGATATAAGAAGCAATATGCCGTGTGATCTCTTTGAAGAGTTGGGTGGTGATAAAGTCTCATACTCTAAAGGAAAACAAATTTGAATCATGTCATGAAAACTCTTCCTAAACCGTGAATGTCATCCTATCTGAAAATGGAAGAGTGCTTCCTAAAACTTGTTTTGATTTCACATTCCTTCTTGTTTATGTATCAGTTTCTGACTTTATACATTATGTTTATGTATCAGAAGGCAAATGCATTAGAAGGCGATTCATTAGAACGTTCATTTCAAAATTCATCTTCATAATTAATCAAAGTTCATTCGAAATTAGTCCTCACGACACACACAAGAGATGAAGGCTTGAAGAAAGGCTTAGTTTAGGGTGCGGTTAACCGTTCCAAAGATGGGAATCGGCTATTTGAGCTAACAAGAGTGGTGAAAAGGGAAAAGATAGCTCAAATATGTATATGGTATCCATGAGTCCACTCTTCAATGTACAAGCATGATATTTCAAGTCAAGATTAGAGTTCACTAGATAGAGTTGGGATCAAATCAAAGCATGCTTCAACCAAAACATAAACATTCAACCCGCAAGATCAAAGCATGGATCATCCTTAACTTCGTGATCGCTCAAATGCATCAAAGAAATCCTAACGAGGGCATTAATTCAAGCTCTTAAGTTTACATTCCACATGGACATTTCTCCCAATGCAAGTGAGTGCAAACCTATATTCATCTAGATTCAATCTTAATCATGCAAAATGCAACTACATGCTTCTTTTTATGCTCAGATTTTTCAAAATTTTGCGGTTTTCTATGCATTTGTTACTATGCATGAGACTCAAGTATGCAAAAGGAAAAATAATAAAACAAAACACACGGTCAAATGACACAAACCCATCCCCCAAACTTGAATTGCATCGTCTCGGTGCAACAAAAGTCAAAGAGAGAGCAAAAATAATGCAAAAAGATGAATGTACAATGAAATGGAGCGTAGTTCAAACTTTGGAGTGAAGAAAAGAGAGTGGTGGTGTGACCTTTAAGGAGAGACACTTGAGCTCCGACATTGAACACCGTTGTTGCTTTGCCATGACCTTGAGACCATCAAGAACCTTGCAACCACTCAACAAAAACATCAAAAGGCCCTAGAAACACAAATCAAACTAGAAAGCAAAGATAATATATACAATGATAGACATGGGAATGTCTCCCAATTTCACTTTGTTTAGAGTCACTAAGTTTGACTTTGGTTACCCTTTTAGGCGGGCGATGGAGGAGTGTGAACACTTTTTGGTGGGTCCTTGAGCTCAAGTTTGAGGATCGTGTTCATGATTCTCGAAGACCCTTTGGACCTTTCTCCTTAAGCTCGGTGGTGAGGAAAGCTTTAACCTTGGCAAAGGGCTTAGATCTTCCCATACACTTCACCTTGTACTCAACGGCTCCATTATCATACCTCCAAGGTATGAGTGTCATTGTGTGAGGACATGGGTCAAGGGTGGTTATCATTGGGTTTCTTCTTCTTGGTCTTAGTGCCTTCCCCCTTGGTACTCTCTTTCTCTTCCTCCATAGTGGTAGAGAAAAGAGATTCCAAGCTATCACCATCCAATGCAAGGGCTTTTTCAACATTACCATAACCCAAAACTTTTGCCTCATGAGAGACTTTCTTCTTTTTACAACCTTTTGGGGGTGAAGAAACATCCATCATCTCATAACTACCCACAAACGCCACTTCCTCAACATGAACTTCGTCTTTGGAGGCATGGAGAACTCTCTCAACCTCTCTTAAAGCCTCTTCACTCTCTTCATAAGAGAAGATAACTTTGTAATACTCACTTGGGCTTTCATCGACTTTACCCTTGAGTTCCTCCATGGGTAGAGAGCATCTTGATTCTCCAAATTTTTGAACCTAGAAGTCATGGTTTCAAGCCTTGAGTTAAGATCATTGTAGGCACAATCTATCTTAGTTGAAGTTTCAACTTGACCTTTGAGATTTTGTTTAAACACCCCATTAAGATCCCCATCTTGTGGCATGGAAAAGCTATGTTGCCCTTGAGGAACCAAACCTTGTGCAAAACGTTGTGGAGGAATAAGAGGAGCATGGTTTCGAGGGGCACACCTTTGGTTGTCATTGAAGTCTTCAACAAAATGAACCGACCTTTTAGTAGCAATGAGAAGCTTGTCTATAAGTGTAGATTGCATCTCAATCATGGTAAGTTGCTTGTCCATTTTTTCATGTAGAGCTTTCATCTCCTCTCTACCTTGGTCTTCGTGCCTTCCACTCCCTAGTGGAGACCTATAGTAGTCCTCTCCATAGTTCTCTCCGTTTTGGGCAAAATTCTCCACTAGTAGCTCTCCTTGTTCCACGGTGAGGTTTGTAAAACGCACATTGCTAGCCGCATCTAAGGTCCATTTGTGTTCTTGATCAACTCCCAAATATAAGATGCTAAGGATGGCTTCCTTCTTGAACCCGTGATGGGGACAATCTCGAGTATATCCTTTAAGTCTTCCCCATGCCTTATGAAAGTTTTCATGCATGCCTTGCTTGAAATTTGAGATGTCCCTTCTAGTTTGGACCGTTCTTTGTGTGGAGTAGAACTTATTGAGGAAAATCTCCTTGCAATCATCCCATGAGTTTACCAAGTGAGATGGCAATGTTCTCTCCCATTGGCTTGCTTTTCCTTCCAGAGAAAACGAGAACAAGATGAGCTTGATGCTATCATGGGGCACTCCTCTGATTCTAAACGTGTCACACAACCTCTCAAAGGAATCCAAGTGATCATAAGGGTTTTCCACCTTTGTCTCCAAGAATCTAGACTCTTGAATCAACCTAACAAAGCTTGTCTTGATCTCATAGGCCTTGGCTTCAATTGGAGGAGGGTGGATTCCATACCTCAATCCACGACAACAAGGAGTGTCAAAGCTTCCAACCGTTGGCTTGTCCCTTTGATCTTGGGTCGGACTTGATGCCAACACTTGAGGTCGTGGTATTTCTTGAAGTTGTGGCATTTCTTGAGGTTTTGGAGCTTGAAAAATATTGCATTGGTCGTCCATCTCTTGAGGTTGTAGAACTTTTAGAATGTCTTTTCGATTGACCACCTCAAACACCTCAATTGATCTTGTCTTCCCATTTCTCTTCTTTTGATTTTGGTACCTTTGAAAGCAAAATAGAACTAAGGAAGACAAATTAGTAACAATAACTAAAAGAAAATTCATCATGTCCACAAGATGCATGCACTTAGCTATACGCATTAACATAGTGTAAGCAAAAGCCTAGTCTTATTAAGAATCTAAATCCTAATGGCTAACGCTAAACCTACCCGGCAACGGCGCCAAATTGATAGTAGGATTTTTACTAATCAATTACTCAAATCCCACTTATGTCATTGTGGTATTTAAGATATCGAACCAAGGAGGTGAGAGGCTAACACAATAGGAATCCAAGAAACTATATAAGATAAGCAAATCAAGTGGTTTTAATCTAGCAACCTAATGATTCAAATTTAAGCAAGCAAGTGAACAAGAAATGCTAAACGAGATTAAATCAATGCTTTAAGCTAATCCAAGAATGAAGTTATTGATTTTGGGTGATCATAGAGCTAATACATGATGTCAATTACTCAAACAATTGCTAATCCTTTGGTTTAGATCACTTAATTAAGACTAATCCACTTCCATGGTACTAATCACTTTGTTAATTACCTAATCAAGAACAAATTTCCACTTGTGATTAAACAATCAACAAACATTAATCTCAAGATCTAATCAACCAATAAACTCTTTGAACATCTATTTTCATAGGCTAACCAAGTAAATCTCTTAAAAAGTTATTTGGAGAATTTCATCGAACACCTTCCGGGCGAGAAATTCCCTAAGTTCTAAATAAATCAAATCATGAAGGATCTAGCATTAATACCACTTAATAAGAAATGATATGTTGTAAACTAAGCCCTAACATCATGGATCTACTCTAATTATCGCCCTAATCTACCTCATCCCATGGATTCAAAAAGATCTACTCACTAATCATGGAGAAGCCAACAAAATTCATGAGAGAAATGTTAATAAGCATGGTTAGTGAAAGATGAAAGAAAGATTAAGAAGATAAATCAAAGATCTTGCATAAAACCTCAATATATCTCTTACAAAATCTCTTCAAATCAAAGAGAGAACAAATTTACAAAGAGAGAAAAAGACCAAAAAAAGCTTGCCATTAAAATTAGGTTTTTGACTATTTATAGATTTTTGGGTCGCACAGGCAGTATCGGTGTGCCTCACACCGATACAGCACACCGATACAAGCTGCTGGAAGATCTGGTGGACTTGTATCGGTGTGCCTGACACCGATACACACCACCGATACCATATGGTCTTGAGACTGGGGAGCTTGTATCGGTGTACCTGACACCGTTACACACCACCGATACCAAATGGCCGAAATAACTTCTTCGTACAGGTCCATATCGGGGTGTTCCTCCCCGATGCACACCACCGATACCAGATTTTTGGCACTTATCTTCTCCTCTTGATCACCTCCCTTGCTCCAAACAAGTTCCTATGGATCCATGGTCATCCTCCAAACTCCAATAAGCCTCCAAAGGTACCTAAAGACACCAAAATGCATCAAACCATGCAAGAACTATCCTAAAACTCACTAAACTCTAAAGTAGATGCAAACTAGACAAAAACTATGGAAATACAAGTGTTGGACACAAAAATCTAACTTAAATGCATGCTAGAATGGGATAAAATATGCAACTATCACCAACATCTACAGAGAGGATAAGACACCTTACGAATCAGTGGCAAGAGCGTGGACAGTGGAGCACGTTGGATGATCAATCTCTTAATCACAAAGGGATGAGCATATGGTTTTTTATGTTTTTATATGTTAATTTTACAGTTGGGAATGATACCCTCAAACTATCTTTAATTTTTTTTTATGTTTTCTTAATGTTATCGAATTACTTCTATCTTCTTCTAATAGATAGTATATGAAACACAATTTCTATGAAACTTAATCAATCAATCTTATTGGAATTACTGGATAGTTTAGAAAGTATTCATACATATTTAGCAAATACTTCCTAAATCATCAATAAAACTTGATCGATCGGTTCTTGGGTGGGAACAATCGATCAATTAAGTTTATGGGATTTTTTTCATCTCCAGCATCCTCCACATCAATCTTTAATGAAAGCTTCTTAAGATACAGTTGGAAAGTTCAAACACATAATTCGTATATACTATATATTAATTAATATATTAAAGTTTCATAATCTACATAAGTATCAGAAAATCTTAGCAATTGAATCAGTCAGTTTATAAGTTAAGATGATGGTTGAGAATAGATTAGCATAATTATGTTCCGATAATTATAGAGTTCTGATAATTCCCGTGTCAATACTAAATTTTACAAAGTTTCGTCATGCGTCTATTAGAATGTTGGTATATATAGTCAACCAATCTCTCTACATATAATCAACATTAAGCATAATGCGTCTTACAAATGTTGTTAGATCATAATACCATCACCAATATAGATAAATACAACACAACTTTACTAATATATGTTATTATCGGTGTTATGAAAGCTTCTTATGATACATTTGGGAAGGCTTTCATGATTACTCCAAACTGGTGTAGTGTTTAGAGAACAATCGAATGACTAGTGTCAAGAAGGTTATCCTATATATATGTGTAATAGTTTCCTAAACTTCTACTCGTAATGGAATTAGTATACGAAACACAATTTCTATGAAACTCAATCAATAATCTTACTTGAATTTTCCAAAGATATATGTGTAGTGGAGCTTTACCATTTCGAAAAATTTGGTACCATCACACTGAATTTAGGAAGTATTCATACATGTTTAGCAAATACTTCCTAAATCATCAATAAAACTGGATCGATCGGTTCTTGGGTGGAAACGATCGATCTATTAAGTACTCATATGTGTAACAGTTTCCTAAACTTATACTCGTAATGGAATTAGTATATGAAACACAATTTCTATGAAACTCAATCAATAATATTACTGCAAAAATAACATAATAGATCGAGTTTTGAATAAAAAGTTAGGAAAACTTTCCTAAAACATATGATTATGATAACATTCCTAAAACGTTATGATATCTTTGTGAAAACAATAATAAACGTCTTGAAGAATAACCAGACTCACAATCTATGTTGTGTCTTCCTCGGCCACATCCACATCCCAAGATATAAGTCTATCATATATGTTCTCTGCATGTACTCTTGTTGTGTCCTTTTCTGCAACATCTGTTGCACTTATGTCTTTGAGACTTTGAACCGGATACACCAAACTCTCCCATTGCTCTCTTTCTATTTTTCGGAGGTCTCCCACTGCTTTGCTTAGTAGTTGGTGGTGCATATGAATATTCAGATACAAAATCTGGGGAAAAAAACAGCTCGTTAAATCTCCACCCATATGTATGTTCTCAGCATATTATTTAGCCCATGTTTCCGTTAAGTACATCTCATCAACGTACTTGTTCTCATTCTTGTTTGTGCGCTTAGCATCAGCAATAGCATGGATACAAGGAATTATGTCGATGTCAAAAACGCAGCAAGTGCACTGCTTGTTTTCCAGGTGAACAATGTACTTCCCAAAGTCTTCAAGAACCATCTCAATTAAATCATTGTGTTTGAGATCCTCATCAAACTCAAAAATTGATGATCCTTGGTTTGTATCCACTACAAAATCCCATTGGAGCTTTTCATTTGTTTTCATCTCTCTACAAACACAATAGATCTCCACCATATTTCACAAAGACAATAGAACCTATAAAAAGAAATCCCTGAAAAAACTTCAATGACCAAGATACTTCAATTCGTGACTGCATAATCCAATCATGCTAACAAAGCAAATGCTCCACCATAAATATTCATGACTCACGAAACAAATGCTCTTTGTTTTAACTCTCTGCTAACAAAGCAAATGAGCCTGATCTCTCTGTAGATTCTTAAACACTACAAACACAATAGATCTTCACCATATTTCACAAACACAACGGAACCTATCAAAAGAAAGCCCAAAAAAAAACTTCAATGACCAAGACACTTCGATTCGTGACTACATAATCCAATCATGCTAACAAAGCAAATGCTCCAGCATAAACATTCATGACTCACAAAACAAATGCTATTTGTTTTCACTCTCACATGCTAACAAAGCAAATGACCCCAATCTCTCTGCAAATTCTTATATTCCAACAAGTTTCATGTGTATCTCCTCTTAACCAAACGAAGCATAATCAATCAAACACACATACCATTCATAACCAACCGATTAACAATTTGGACATATTATTTTATATAATTAATCAAATTCTTTTTCTAGTTATATGAATCTAGCGGAGACATAGATTTTAACATAACTAAATCACAAAATCTTGAATCTATTTAGCTGAAACTCAAACCAAAAAGTGAAGAGAAGGAGAATACATGTTGTTGTGGTTTATGTTCCTAATTCATCATTGTTTTACTTATTCATTTGACTAACTCATACTCTGTTTTGTGTTTGTTACTTGTGCTTTAAGAAAATGAAGAACAAGACACGCGATTACAAGTTCCCAAAGAAATGTACCAAGGTACGTCTTGGTTAGCAAAACCTGCTCACAAGGTTTTCACTAGATGTGTGTTCCGAGTACAAGAAACAAGAATATGAGAGTTACAACAAGAGTATCCACGAGAAGAAGAAGAAGAAGGTTATGGAGATAAGTTCTTCTACTCTCTCTCTACTCTCTCTCTCTATTCTGCTTGTATCACACTCTAGATTCTTCTGTGACGTTCTATTGTGGTTTTGTACATATCCAGCTCCAGCTCAGCCTCCTTGAGCTCACGCAATTATCCTTGGCTCAACAAACTTCTTGTTGACCAGAATACGTTGCATCTGGACAGTACCAAAACGACACTTCATCACATTATGGGTTTGCAGGTGCTTTCTTCTGCCGGGCCTTATCACCTCAGCTTCGGCCCAATCTTAGCACCAGCCCAATACCTGAAACACAGATCGACACTCACATTCTCCACCTCGATCTTCTTTCAGACAGAACCTGCGAACTATTCGCATTCCCCTTTCTTTGGTTCTGACACGCCGCCGAAACCCTAGCTCTTCAGCGAGCTAGATCTAGCTCCTTCTCCGAGCTAGATCTAGCTCCTTCTCCGAGCTAGATCGAACCTCCGATTACCCTGAGATCCATCCCCCTTTCTTCAAACTTTTGTACCGGCAAGGGCTTCGTGAGCAAATCAGCCGGATTCTTCTTTGTGTCAATCTTTGACACCACCAGATCTCCTTCCGCTATAACATCTCGGATGAAATAGTAGCGAGTCTGTATGTGCTTCGTCCTCTCGTGGAAGACGCTGTTCTTAGCAAGACAAATCACACTCTGTGAGTCACAGAAGATCTCTACTGTCTTCTGAGGAAACCCCAACTCACAGGTAATCCGCTTTAACCATAGTGCTTCTTTTGTTGCTTCTGCTAAGGCCATGAACTCTACTTCTGTTGTTGATAAAGCTACAATTTGTTGCAGGCCTGAGCGCCAGCTCACAGTGTTCCCTCCGACTTGAAATGCATATCCCGTAATCGATCTCCTTCGATCCAGGTCAGTAGCATAATCAATGTCGCAATATCCTTTAATATTGAACTCATGTGACTTAGTGAATGTTAACATGTAGTTAGAGCTTCCCTTTAGATACCTTAAGACCCAGCTAACTGCTTTCCAATGTTCTTTGTTAGGAGCACTCATAAAACGACTAACCAGACCCACTGCATGGGCTATATCAGGACGAGACCCAACCATGGCATACATCAGGCTTCCCACGGCACTTGAATAAGGTACATTCTTCATCTCCATCTCTGTTTCTCCTTTATCTTCTGCTTTGGTACTAGTTAACTTGAAATGATACCCCATTGGGGTTTGAACTGTCTTCAAGTCAACAGCATTAAAACATCTAAGAACCTTTTCAACATAAACTTCTTGAGATAAATATAACAAACCTTTAGATCTGTCCCGAATGATGTCCATGCCTAGGATTCTCCTTGCAGGTCCTAGGTCCTTCATCTCAAATTCACGGCTCAACATGTCTTTAACCCTTTGAACCTCTTTCAAATCTTTAGCAACAACTAACATATCATCAACGTAGAGTAGTAGATACACAAGCCTTTCAACCCCATAGGCTTTGAAGTATACACAGGTATCCAACTGGCTCCTTGTAAACTTCTGCGATTTCATAAACTGATCAAACCTTAGATTCCATTGACGAGGAGACTGCTTAAGACCATACAGAGATCTCTGTAATAAGCAGACCTTGTTACCTTTAGAATATCCCTCAGGTTGCACCATTAGAATCCTTTCATCAAGATTTCCATGTAAAAAAGCTGTTTTCACATCTAACTGTTCCAACTCCAGATCATGATTAACTACCATAGATAAAACCAATCTGATTGTAGTATGCTTAACCACTGGTGAAAACACTTCATTGTAATCAATCCCTTCAATCTGAGAAAATCCCTTAGCAACCAATCTAGCTTTATACCTCGGTTCTTCCAATCCTGGGATTCCAGGTTTAAGCTTGAAAACCCACTTGCAACCGATTGTTCTTTGTCCTTCTGGCCTGTCAATCAACTTCCATGTGAAATTCTTGTTTAAAGAATCCATTTCTTCATCTGTAACTCCCAGCCACTTCTCTTTATTACTTCCTTTCATAGCTTCTTGAAAAGTTCTTGGTTCTTCAACTTCAATCAATTCTGCTACACTTAGAGCATAGGATGCCACATCTCCATCATCAAATCTACTTGGGGGTTTAACATTCAATCTTCTTTCCCTATCTCTGGCCAAGAGATAACCATCAAGACCTGGTGATGAATCATCTGATTCAGAGTCTTCTTCTGAATCTTCAACTACTTCTGACTCTGAGATAGCTCCACCTTCATCAGCAACTCCACCTTCTCCTGAAGCCTCTCCTTGAATCAAATCTCCACTGTCACTTTCCCTGACTTCAATGGAAATCTTTTTTTTTCGTTTTCTATTCTGTCCTGTAACAGTCTTATCCTTTCCAATGTCTTTGAAAAGTGTATCTTCCCAGAAAATCACATCACGGCTAATGACGCATTTCTTTTCATCATAACTCCAGATTCTATAACCTTTAACTCCCTGTGGATATCCCATAAAAACACCTTTCTTAGCCCTTGGCTTTAGTTTACCCTGATCAACATGATAATATGCCAGACATCCAAACCTTTTCATATGAGAATAATCTGGTTTTGCACCAGTCCATACTTGCTCTGGAATCTCTAACCCAAGAGGAACAGATGGTGACCTATTAATCATATAAACCACGGTTGATGCAGCTTCTGCCCAGAATGCTTCACCCAAACCTGTTTCACTTAGGAGACTCCTCACCTTTTCCAATATAGTTCTATTCAACCTCTCAGCTACACCATTCTGTTGAGGAGTGTATGGACATGTCTTATGCCTTAGGATTCCATGAGCTTTACAATGATCATCAAACATTTTGTTGCAGTATTCTAGCCCATTGTCTGTCCTCAGTGCCTTAAGCTTCTGTCCACTTTGATTTTCCACAAATGTCTTCCACTCAACAAACTTACCGAATGCTTCATCCTTAGTCTTGAGGAAATAGAGCCAAACCTTCCTTGAGAAATCATCCACAAATGAAATATAGTAATGACACTTTGATAAACTTGGTGTAACATTCGGAGAACCCCATAAATCAGAATGAACATACTCCAACCTTTCCTTTGAGATATGCTTTCCTCTTTGATAAGACAGCTTATGAGACTTCCCAAGAATACAATATTCACACTGTTTTAGCTCGGCTATTTCATCAGATTTCAATAACTCCTTCTTGGCTAAAACCTGTAAACCTTTTGCACTCATATGTCCCATTCTGCTATGCCATAGCATTGTCTTATCATCTGCTTTAACTGCTGCATTAACCTGCTCCTTCACTGGTTTACCATCAAGAATATAGAGAGTATCTTTGTAACTCCCAGCGAGAACTTCTCTTTCCTTATAAAACACTTGTAGTCTGAAATTTTTTGACTGAAACCAACAGCCTTGTGACTCCAACTGTCCTAATGAAATCAAGTTCCTCTTTGCCGTAGGAGAATACCTCACCTTAGTTAATATAACAGTTGAGTTGTTATTATTAACTATCTTCAAACTCCCCATAGCCGTGACTAGACAGTGAGTATCATTACCCATTAAGATCCTTCCCCCATCAATATCTTGAACATCCGATAGTAGATCTTTCCTGTAGGTTAAGTGATACGAGCATCCTGAGTCAAGAACCCAGCCATCTCTAGAGTGAACTTCTGATGCAGTTAACAATATAGGTTCATCATCCATAACTTGTCCAACATTAGCTTGAGAGTTAGATGATTGTCCTCTCTTTGGGCAATCTTTCTTGAAGTGCCCTTCAGCTCCACAAATCCAGCATGCTATCTTGCCTTTTACCTTTGCTTTGCCTTTGTCATATTGCTTGTTCTTATTGTTGAACTTCTTCTCAGTCTGGGGCTTAGACTGAATGAATAAACCCTCATTGCTTGTCTTCTGCACAATAGCTCCTTTCTGCTTTAGCTCAGTCTCCAAAGAATAGGCTGCTGTAGTTATTTCCTTTAGAGTTATTGTTTGTTGTCCACCTCTATACTTGAGTGTGTGGACAAGCTGTGCAAACTGTGATGGTAGGCCATTTAACAGAATCACTGCTTGGTCTTCATCACTGAGTTCCACATCTAGACTTGCAAGATCTGAGATAAGCTTGTTAAAGATATCCAGATTCTTGTCTAGACTTTTTCCTTCCTCCATCTTGAAACTATAGAACCTCTGTTTCAAGTAGAATCTGTTTGGTAGTGACTTATCTTGATACTGTGATTCAAGAGAATCCCACATGGTTTGAGCAGATTTGTGCTTCAAGCCAACCTTCCTTAGCACCATATCAGTCAGACTCATACTCAACAGATTTCTAACCCTACGATCCTTCTCCAACCTTTTAGGGTCAGCCTTGACTTCTTCAGTTTCAGTTCCTTTGCCTTTGGGATCTGGTGTAGACATTGATGTCTCACCATCAATCCTTAGGACTGAATCAAGTCCAAGAATCTCTAGCTGGGCTAGAACTCTATGTTTCCATATAGCATAGTCACCTTCCCCATCAAACTTCTCAACCTCCCACCTTCCCTGTGTAGGCTCAACCATCCTGCTTCACCCGATCTGATACGGTAAACCCAGAAACCAGAAAATACCCAAGGAAGAAACACCAAATACCCAGAGAATACCAGCAACACAACACGCCAAGAGAACCCAAAAGTATATCAGATGAAGAAACCGTAAACCAGTAGATCTAGATAAGAGAATAACCTGACTCAGAAACCAGGTACTAGATCCGATACCTGCTGAGTCCTTCTCCTCCAAGATCCAGAAACCAGAAAACCACCTTTGACCGCACCAACCTGATGCTCTGATACCACTTGTTGTGGTTTATGTTCCTAATACATCATTGTTTTACTTATTCATTTGACTAACTCATACTCTGTTTTGTGTTTGTTACTTGTGCATTAAGAAATGAAGAACAAGACACGAATTACAAGTTCCCAAAGCAATGTGCCAAGGTACGTCTTGGTGAGCAAAACCTGCTCACAAGGTTTTCACTAGATGTGTGTCCCGAGTACAAGAAACCAGAATATGAGAGTTACAACAAGAGTATCCACGAGAGGAAGAAGAAGAAGGTTATGGAGATAAGTTCTTCTACTCTCTCTCTACTCTCTCTCTCTATTCTGCTTGTATCACACTCTATATTCTTCTGTGACGTTCTATTGTGGTTTTGTACAGATCCAACTCCAGCTCAGCCTCCTTGAGCTCACGCAATTATCCTTGGCTCAACAAACTTCTTGTTGACCAGAATATGTTGCATCTGGACAGTACCAAAACGACACTTCATCACATTATGGGTTTGCAGGTGCTTTCTTCTGCCGGGCCTTATCACCTCAGCTTCGGCCCAATCTCAGCACCAGCCCAATACCTGAAACACAGATCGACACTCATGTGATTGGAGAATGACCAAATTGTTTATGATTCATAAGCCTTTTCGTTCCAACGATCAATTCAATATGATTGTATAGTCATTTGGAAACTATCAAATATTTTTATATTTTTAAACCTAAAGGTTTTCCCTGTTGTAAACTATCAAATATTTTGGGAACTTGATTGCACCAAAATGATGATCTTTCCACCATTTTAGAAATTCATTTCATTATTTATTTATTTATTCAAATTATTATGTTTCTTTTAGTGTCTTTTGCATATTAATATTTGAGCATGTATGAATAGTGTTTTCTTTGACTGTAGGCTGAAACGGACCCACTCACATGAGAGTAGAGTTAGCTGACCCCACTAAATTTATAAAATTTTATTATATTTATATATATTATATCATCAAATGATCATTTTATAAATTGTTTACCCTATATTTTTGTTTTTCAAGTCCTATTCTTTATTTTCTTTTCTTTTCAGTTATGTCTTCTTTCTTTTTTCAACTTCACCCAATCAATCATTTATATATTAATTAAGAAATATTATTAAAAATAAACCTTACCTTGATATGCGATTTACAATATTGCCATGATGATGTGTCATCATAAGAGAGCTACTAAGACTAATATAAAAATAGATATTTATAACTTATGCCATTCACATTAATTTGGTTAGAAAATACTGCAGTTTATATCAATTAATTATTTAATATTCAGCATTTAATTTATAAAAGATATCTTATATTTTCCATTTGCTACCAAAATATTTATTGAAAAATTAGTATATCATATTAATTATTTTTAAGAGAAAATGGGACATATAACCATGAATCAGAAAATAATTAGCAAAGTAAGAAAGAGAAGATTTGTGTACTGTTCATAATTAATTAATCTCATTATACCCTTCAGCCATATTTCTCTCTCCTTCATTAATTTCTTTTGTTTTTGTTTTTTTTAATCTTTAATATATTTCTCATACGTCTCTATTTTGGATGTGATAAAGGTATGAAGCTTGTAATGGTGACGATGGTCGAGCGGATGCAGATCTCTCCATGATCTGCGCATGCGAAGCCGAACGACTCGAACATAAGCATAATTTTGAACTCTAAACACGTCACGACTCAGTACCAGAATTTGCCAGACTAGTATGTCGTCCTTCGACTCCATCGATTGCCGAGCAGAGTTGTTTGGCAAACTCGAAGCAGCTTTTTCCGATGATTGAAGATGAAATCTAGAACTAGCTTTCTTTGCACGTAAATAGATATGTTAATCTGAAAGTTAACATTCAATAATTTAATTACCTCGTTAAATGAAAACTTAGAACTGTATCCAAATATTTATATGGTCCAATAAGTATGTTAACATGTTAAAAGTACATGTAACTTATTATCCATATATATATATATATAGACATGTATGTTATAACAAAGAACATGAAAGTTTACATACAATAATTGAATTATCGGGTAAACAAAATGCTAGAGGTAAACATACATGTTTACCACCGACGCGTTATAACAACAACACATATTGACGTCGTCACCATCACCGCATCATGGTTTAATTTTCACCGAATTTTCATCGGGTTTTTGCCAGATCTCATCCGATCTTCGACAGATCTTCATTGGAGTCGAACCACTTTAATTTGGATACACCCGATATTTACCGAATCTTCATCGGAGTCGAATCATCCGATTTTTGTCCGAAGTTTAAGAATATGAAAACTAACATGCAAAAATTAAGTTACCTCGTTTAATATAAAGTTGGAGATACATTCAAATGTTTACCTGTTACAATAAATAGTTTATGATGTTCAAGAATATTGTTATCAATCTAACATATTTTATAGCGCGATAAATATAAAATTAGATGTTAATATAATGTTTATACATAAAAAATAATTTGTAATACGTTACAAAAAATGTATAACCCTTTACAATAATAACAACGGTGGTCGATGCCAGCGCCATCATCGTCACTGGAACCATGAGTAAATGGGTATCGTTAGATTGCTATTGGTAATGAAAAGATGTTTTGTGTTCGAAGTTTTGTCATATTCATTTTTGTATTTTAGTTAGATCAATTTGTGTATTCTTTTTTGGTTTCGTTGTAGGAAAAGTCACACATCAGAAATAAAGATGTATAGTGGTTCGTAGACCTATTATAAAAAGACCCAAAATATAAGTGTAAGAAACTTCACTTAACTTAAAAATAAAAATTCGGTTTAATATAGTTTATTTTATCGAGCTGTATAATTAAACCAAAAAATATAAATATTATAATATTTAAATTTGATAAAATGTTTTTGTAATTATATTTATATACAAAACATTCACATATTCTAATAAACAAAATTAAGGTTACCTTTCATCACCTTTAATCATCTAGTTTGCCATTATAAAGCATTTCATGGCTAAAAAAAAATCCATCAACCAATTAAATTTATGTTTTCTAGGAGCATCTCCATTGGTGAGATACTTTTTCAAGTCTCTCATCAATATAAAATATTATTATTTCAATATTGTTTAGTTGTACTATTAAATTTTAAGTTATAAGAAAAAATTAACCAATTCTTGGGAAGACATGTGCTACGAGAGGTTCTCGTTAAGTTCTCAAAAGTTTCAAATGAGAATCGGTTCTCAAATTCTCACTTTTCTGTTTTGTAAATTTTTAATATGTGAACTCATGGAGATGCTTCCGAAGAAGGTGCGCTAAGCCTATTATAAAGTTATTTATCTATTTTTCAACATCAAAATTATCTTTATTATATAAATTTAATATTTTTAAACTTTTTGATCCTGGTAAAATAATCATATATATAAACCATTGAGTGTAGTTTAGGGCAAGGCTAGTTCTTTGTTTGCTATGATTTTTTTCTCGATTATGTTTCTCTTCATTGATTAATTATACAAAATACGAAAGCTTTTATATGTATTTTAAATAAGAGACGTATAGAGTTTTTTCAAATAATAGTCAAATTTCGCATTAAAATATAGCTAGATGTTGGTCAACAAAAAAAAAATATAGCTAGATGTATATTGTGTTGAAAATTCTCTAGTTTTAGTCTTCTTGTGGCCCTTTATAAAGGTTTCGATACCCACAACAAAAAACTTGTACTCACAACTTAAAGAATCATCTAAACGCAAAGACCGAGAAACTGATGGCGAGCAACGGCAATGACAACTGCAACGTAAACAGAAGCGTTTGGCGGTTCAAAGGAAACATTGCAACTAGTGATGCGGCTGCGGTAGCGTTGAGAAAGCTTGTCTTCAAAATGTTCAAAAACTGCAACTTGAACATCGGGAAATCCATTTTGGCCCCATCTCCCGGCGACCCGTCCGCCTCTCCCAGCTTTCGGACTTGCCCCCAAGCAGAGGAAGCCGTGGCCGCAGCCGCACGCTCTGGCATGGCTAACTCTTATGCACCCAGCCCCGGAATTTTGAAGGCTAGAAGGTGTGATTTAAATTTAAACTTTCCTTTTTTTCACAACAAAACATCATTCATTAGATAATAACTCATTAGTTACTTGCCTACATTTTTTTCTCAGAGCGGTAGCGGATTATCTTAACGGAGAGCTTCCGGCGAAGCTAAAGGTGGAGGATGTGTATATCACCGGTGGTTGCAATCAAGCAATAGAGATTGTAATAGATTCTATTGCCGGATATCCATCTGCAAACATTCTGCTTCCTAGACCGGGCTATCCTCACTACAATGCTCGTGCTGTCTATAGCCGCCTTGAGATTCGCAAGTACAATCTCCTTCCCGAAAGAGATTGGGAGATCGACCTAGCCGGCCTCGAGGCTGCGGCAGATGAGAATACCGTAGCTATGGTTCTTATCAACCCGAACAATCCATGTGGAAATGTCTACACCTACGATCATCTCAACAAGGTTTTTTTTTTTTCATATAATACGCATAAGCTTTATATGTGTGTGACATATATATAATATAAGATTTTTAACTAATAATTGAACAAAATATTCTCTCTTTTTTTTTGTGTGAATCAATCTATAGGTTGCGGAGATGGCTAGGAAACTTGGTATATTGGTAATATCTGATGAAGTATACAATCGTGTTGTATATGGAGACAGGCCTTTTATTCCCATGAGGATGTTCGCATCGATAGCTCCAGTGATCACGCTCGGATCCATATCTAAAGGATGGGTTGTACCGGGCTGGAGAATCGGTTGGATGGCCATAAACGATCCTAATGGCATTTTTAAATCTACAGGGGTTAGTTAAAATCTATTAAAATTGATATGAGCCATATAGTATAATCATACGTATCATACAAACACAAACATGTGTTAGAATAGTCTTGTACTTACCTTAATTAAAAAGAAGTTGTGTATACATCTAAACCCTAATTAATTATAGTTAGAATAGTCTTGTACTTACCTTAATTAAGACGAGAGTCAAATTAAAGTTTTGGCATTTTGTTCACAACAGGTGATTCAAGCAATAGAGGACTGTATTGACTTGACTACACAACCTTCGCTTATTCTCCAGGTGTGTGCTCTCACAGTGGCTATCCTAAGTACATAAAACCTAAGCAAATTAGAGGATTTTCGGCGTTGTGCGTAAAAATAATTAAATATTATTCATCTAATCTATTAAAATAGAATGCTATTTTGTGTCCAAACCGGAAAAAATGAAAATAAATCTATTCTTATCCTGGATAACTTTTAAACTTTAGATTTTTGTGGATAACTATTCTCTGTTTCCAAACAGTTGAATTTTGTTCAATTAAAAATTCATTTAATTAATATGATTCAATTAAAGATTAATTAATTAATTAATCTCATTATATATATATATTAATTTTCATTGATAAGTATAAAAATTCAGACTATGCCAGAAATTAAATTAAATATTTTAAAATTATAAATAAAATCGATTATTTTAAAAATATGTAAATTAAATATTTCAAAAATAATTTAAATTTTTATTATTATTTTGTTACGAAAATAATATTAGTTATTTTGAATTTTTGAATTTCGATTATGCCAAATAATTTAATAATCAAATTTTTTTGAATGATACAGAATCAAAATTAACAATTTTCATTGAAAGATAATATTAAATTTTGAATTTAATGTAGATTTTCTGAGATTTCATCAACAGTTACAAACAAAATAGTCAGAATTAATAACAAAATATGTTTACTTCTAAATTTAAATCTTATTAATACAATCAGATTTATAATTGAATATTTTTCAAACTGAAAAAGAAATATATTATTAATTAGATTTGCACAACCATAAATTTGATCATGCATATGGACAACATTCGGTTACTAATACATATTCAATATTTGTTATTTACATATATAAAATGATTAATATTTTAAGAATCACACAATTTTAGGAATTGTTAATTTAGAATTAAATTCGAAATTTTAGGAATTGTTAATTTAGAATTGTTAATTTTAGGAATTGTTAATTTATAATATTTTCATAATGACATATATCATAAACGATACTCCCTTTGTTTCATAATATAAGTTGTTTTGGCTAAAAGCACAAATATTAAGAAATTCAATTTTCTTAAAAAATATATCATTTAATATATAAATTAAAAACAATTCAGACAATCATAAAAAAGACTGCATAATATTATTGGTCACACAATATTTAATAAAGGTAAAAATTGCATAAAAATGTGAAAACAATTTATATTTTGAAACAAAACAAAACCTCTAAAACAACTTCTATTATAAAAAAGAGGGAGTATATTATTATATATTTTTTTATCATAATCAATCAGCCTTAAATTTTAAATATTTGAAATTAGTAAATATTTATATTATACGGTAATATGAACATGCGGGTTAGAATTATATTTTTATAATCGCGGTCATTCTCGGATTAATATGAACGGACGGGCTAGAATTATGTTTTTATAATCACGGTCATATTTAATACTAGAAAAAATTAAATATACAAAAAAACAAATATCTAAACACAAAAATAAATCTTTGTCACTTATTGAAAAAATTATATCTATAACACAAATTATATCTAAATACAAAAAAAAATATATTACAAAATTTAGTAAACAAAAAAACAAAAATTCTCGTGCGGACGCACATGGTAGAATCTAGTTCCGTTTTAAATTGATGTATGTTTTGATTTTTGAATATTTTAAACATATTTTTTTATATAAATAACAATTCTAACCTTATTTATTATTGTCACAAGGAAAAGAAAAAAAATCAATACAACAAAATAAAGACATAATCGAAAGTACAGAGTTAATTATGAATAGAAAATAGAAATATGTAACTTTTTGAAACAATTTTTTTTCTTAAAACATTCATCAATTTGAAACGCAAAGAGTAGATAATTTGACGAAGTTTTGTTGCGGAATATGTATGTTTTTATTATGTAAAAATATTAAACTGTACAATTAATATTAATCTTAAACATTGTAATGGCTGAAACGATATAATGATTCTAAAGATTTAAGGATATATTCAGTTATGAGATATTTTGATGATATTAATGTATATGTTAAAGTATTCAATGACAAACAATCAATTAAAATAAACTGTTTAACACCATTTGGTTACAATTTGTAGCTTCATTGAATTATATAGATATACTCATATACATATGACTCCTGGACATTTTTTATATAGAGGAAGATAATGAATATTATGGTTCTGGGGAGAATTTGTTGTGTGAATATTTAGCTATCAATTTGTAATATTGTAGATTTTTTTCGGTGGAATATCTCAATTTTATTTACTTATAGTTTTACTAACCATAGGGATATGCCGAAGATTAGGGGGAAAAAAGTATTTTTTAATAACTACTAACCATAAAAATATATTGTACATTTTGTGTGTGTAATTTACCTTTAGAACCGTTAAATAATCTAAGCAAACAACAAAAATTGCAAAGATTTTCGAATGACATGAGATATAAGTATTATCAAACTATAGTTTCTTTTAATTAAAACTTGTCAAGTAATAATATACTGTATAATAAGGGCTATATATAATTTACAATATAGATAAATCTTACTACTATATATATTGAAACCCTTTTTAAATAATGTGAGTTTACATCTTTGTGGAATTTTTTAGGAAGCACTTCCTGATATCTTGGAGAAAACACCTAAAGAGTTCTTCGATCAGAAGATCAAAGCCATGAGACTCTCTGTAGAGCTTTCATATGAGAGGCTCAAGGACATCCCTTGTCTCTTTTGTCCCAAGAAACCCGAATCTTGTTCTTACTTATGGGTATTTTCCATTTTTTAGATTTTTACTTTATTTTTTTCAGCTCATCACTTGGTGGTGCTACTTGTATATAAATGAGTCATCGTAAATTTATGAACAAAATATAACTGACTAATTTGAACGATTTGTTTCACAGGTAAAACTTGACACATCAATGTTAATTGATATCAAAAATGACTTTGATTTTTGCATGAAGCTAGTTAGTGAAGAGAGCGTCCTCTTCATTCCAGGTGCTGATCGCTTTTAAACTCTTAAACATTTGATTATTCACTACAAGAAAACATGTTGATTTCCGACCACCACATTCATCAGAAAATTATCGGAAATGTTTTCGACAATTTTTCGAAAAACACGTTGTGGTCGGAATATAAACTTCGGAAATCAAGTTTAATCGAAAAGTCGTTGAAACTTTCCGAGGAAAGAGATTATAGGAAATTCGTTGGAAAATTCTCTGAAATTTTTTGACGAATTTCCGAGAAAATAATATCTTAATACTATATTGTTTTTTGAGTTGTTGTTTATTCACAGATTTTTCTTTTATAAATGTTTTGTAGGAGTGGCTCTAGGGGCTGATAATTGGGTGAGAATATCGATTGGAACAGACGCGTTAGTGCTAGAGGAAATATTTGACAGATTGAAAAGCTTCTATGACCGCCATGCAATCTCCAAAGAACCTATCCAACTCAATGTGCACACTGTAACGACCATGAAACGGAACTTAATTTTGCTTAAGTCCTAAATTCTCCATGGAGTTATTTGGTAATAGACAGGAATAATTTAAAGTGTTTGAAACTTTTGTAATCGTTTAAGTCATGAATAAAAAGTTGAATTTTCTTACTTATAAGTGTTAGAATAGCTTAAGCTAATTTTCGTGATCTGAAAAACGGTTTAGTCTTAATCCGTTTAAGATAAGGGTGGAAACCGCTAGTTGGATTCCAAATAAGGAACGAACAGACAGACTTTCGGGCGATCAAATATATATATTTTTTTTAAAAACAGACTATCGAACGAGTGGTCTAAATTATAGATTTTGGGAGCAGATTAATGAGTGTTCAGTAAAATCGTAAAATGCATAATCCATTAATGAAAAACTCGACAAACTCAACAAATTTACCAAGTGTTATTAGCTCAACTGAAAAATACCTTAGGCAAAATCATGAGGTCACATGATCTAAGTACAAATTTACCAAGCGTCACTCGATATTTCATGTTATTGTTCCAGGCCGGAGAAATTACGGGTTTCGGTCAAAGACGAGAAATACCCTCAAATAGCACAAAAAATATTTTTTGTCCCAAAACTAGCACCCTAAATTTAAAATACCAAAAATAGCACAACTAATTATTTTAAAATACTTATTTACCAAAAATAAATTTAAAATAGAATTAAACATTATGTTTGGGTTCACTATTTCCAATTTAGGGTTTAGTTTTTTCCCATTAGGAAATGATTATAAGTCATTTTTATATTAAATTTGTGCTAATATTATCAAAATTGGTGCTATATTTGTGATTTTCACCTTTGGGTGCTAAATTTGGGAACTTTTAGTTTTTTTGTGCTATTTTGTAGAATTGCCCGTCAAAGACCTTCTGGTAATCCCCAAAAAAAAAAAAAACTTGATAAACAGTAATTCGGAATGTCATCCATAAACCCGGTATGGCGGTATCTTAAAATTAGTGTTTCAGGAAAAAAAAATCATTTCCACCACTTTCAGTAATCTTTTCTTTCCAGTCCATCTTCTATTAAACCGGAATGATATCCGAGCAAAACTGATCTACGAGGCTATGTCACTTATTTTAATTTTTATTAACATATTAGCACTTTTTAAATGTGTAGTAGAAAGTAGCACTTTTTGTCAATGTTTAACCCAACAGTGGTACTGAACAGTATGGTGCGTACGATAATGGACGGTACACGATGTAGCAATAAGATGCGTGTACGATAATGGACGGTACACGATGTAGCAATAAGAGGCGTGTACGATAATGGACGGAACACGATTTTTTTAAAAGTGCTACTTTCTACTACACTTTCAAAAAGTGCTAATATGCAATGAAATTTAGAATAAGTTATATCTAGTGCAAATATCTCTTTATAATATTGTACATCAATGTGGGGAAATAAGAGATATTTGCACAGGATGTCACTTATTTCAACTTTCATTAGCAAGTTAGCATTTTTTCAAAGTGCTAAAACTAGTTGTCACTTTTTGTGTGAAAAGACAATTTTACCCCTGTTATTGTTGCATTGTGTACCGTACATCTACATCGTGTATCGTACACGCCGAACTGCACAGTGGCAAAATTGGGTTGAACAGTAAAATAAGTGCTATATTTTACTAAGGTTTTAAAAGTGCTAACTTGCTAATGAAAGTTGAAATAAGTGACATCATGTGCAAAAGCCCCGGGAAATAATGAACCAACATTTTAAAATATTCCACATGAAAAATTGTAGGATAGTTGAGTAAAACTAAAAACAAAATGGTAGTAATCTATATAACTTTCATATAATGGAGTTATAATTAGAGAAATTCCTCAAAATGACATAGAAATTAGTTTCCATTCCTAATATACCACACACCCTCAAAACTTCTATTGCTAATATTTTTCATTAATAGAGTGACTTTTTGTCCTCATTTCA
Source organism: Eutrema yunnanense (assembly GCA_002933935.1). Lineage (NCBI taxonomy): Eukaryota > Viridiplantae > Streptophyta > Magnoliopsida > Brassicales > Brassicaceae > Eutrema > Eutrema yunnanense. Next base: position 216,518 of record PKML01012401.1, on the reverse strand, counting down.
TTTAAATAAGAAACACCTATTATTCAAAGAGAATTGAAGTAGCCGATCAACAGCGACGATTTTGAAATCTCTTCAAACTTTTCGAGCAACCCATCTCTGATCAAGTCTCCGATCGGGATCACCTCCGACCAAATATTTCTTCATCATCGATCAAGTCTCCTATCATTTTCGAACATCTCAAATTCGAGCCTCTCTTCTCCGATCAGCTTATGTGGTCGCCGGGTTCGTCTGAGATCACCACCGGTAAGTTTCTTAATGTCGCATCTGTAATGCAATTAGCTTGTGAAATTGGTTATTTGATTGGTTTATTGAAGCTTAATGTCGCCTTTGTAATGCAATTAGCTTGAAAATTTGTGAAATTGGTAATTTGATTCGCTTACTGAAGTTTGATGTCGCCTCTGTAATTCAATTAGCTTGATTTTGAAATCTAATTAAATTGTTGATTACCTTGATTTTGAGATCACCACCGGTAAGCTTCTTAATGTCTCATATGTAATGCAATTAGCTTGTGAACTTGTGAAATTGGTAATTTTAATCGCTTATTGAACTTGATGTCGCATATGTAATGCAATTAGCTTGATGTCGCTTCTGTAATGCAATTCTATGTAAGAAGGATTCCTACATATTTAGAAAGCGTATCATAATATGATCCTTAAATGATTGATAGAAATCACCGATCTGGGAAATTCGAAAGATGTATTATTGTCAGGAGAATGATATTTCTATTTACAAATGTCATGTTCTTGGTCATCTCTTTAAATTTGACTTTTTGTAGTTGGTTTTTGCTATACTATAATTGGTTGCATTGGTATATGACGAGATGGTTTGTTGTTATTCTCATTCTAATCCATAGAGTTATGGTTGAGATATGTGTTGTTTGCGGGGAGTGGAAATTTGAAAACAAGCTCCTATGGGAGTTTGTAGTAGATAAAAGCAAATGAGGATCTCTTTGTGAGGTAGATGAGGACATCACTTACAATTCTTAAGATTGTTATGGAAGATTTTGGCATGGATGATGGAGATATTACACTCAGTTATGAACTTCCACTGAGAAGGCAAAAGATAGCAGATGATATTCCACCGATGTACATGCGGAATGATCGCCAATTAAAAACCTTCATTAACAAGATAAAAGAAGATTTGGAACTCATTCGTTTGTGTGTAACTATGAGTGGCGTAGGCAATCAGATTGCTATTGGGAATGTTGGCATCAACATTTAATCACATACCACATTCACCCAAATGCAACAGGCAAAACTGTGTTTATATAATATCTTCACACAAATATAATTTGAGAATATGTTTGATGTTTCTTAATAGTTTTTGTTCTTTCCTATTTCACTTCTTATAGGTGAATGGCGCATGCAATCAGTTTGGTTTTGAGAATGTTGGCAGCAACATTCAATCAAAGACCACATACAACGAAAAACAACATGTAACCTTTTCTGTTTTTATACGATTTTCTTTACACAATTATCATGATTTAGGAAGATCTACCTAACTATGTGAAAAAGCTTCCTAAAAAGCCTGCAACATTTTGTTTTTGCTATTTTCTGATACTAAGTACTTTTACTTGTTCTAGGCGAGTGGAAGCAACATTCAATCTAAGACCATATACAACCAAATGCAACAGGTAACATTGTGTTTACCCGATTTGTTCACACGAATTGAATCATTTGAGTATATGTTCCGTGTTTCTTAATTCTTTGGTAAGATGCTCCTAAAAATTTGGAAATGCTTCCTTTTGGTTTAGGTTTCTTTGTTTCTTTGTAGGAACAGTCTTCGCCCAAATCGACCGATCGATTCGTGACACTCTCCTTGTTCGGTTGCCTCGCAAGTGTTGCCAGTGATTACTCTCTCTCTTTGGTTCACTCACTCCTACCTCTGTTTTCAGTAACTTCAATTTAGTTTCTTCCTGGTTTTTTAATTTTTTTTTGCCATTGAAGCTCCTTGTTGTAAAAGCTTTTGCATTCACAACTCATGTTCCTTTCGGTAATATATTCACATTTTATCCAAAAAAAAAGGTGAGACTCCAAAACTGTAGTCTTTCTAATTGTGCGTTCTCTAATCTATGAGCTATAAATGTCAAATGTAATCGTTCCACAAAAATGGGACATGTAAAATTTGGTATAAATGGAAAACCGATGCTTCATGGTGAAAAAAATATATCTCTCTTCAAAATATGTTTATTTGGACCCATAGGGCCCTTTGAACACACAAAAAGACCCATAGGAAGGCCCTTAAGAGAGAACGAGAGGCTAACCCAACAGATAAACCAGAGAGAGAGCCAAACAGAAATTATTCGGGATTAGGGTTAATCTCTCTCCCAAACTCCGCCCAATCTCCATCTCTCTCCGCCGCGCGCAACTATAACCGCTACCTATATATACACACTGGTACTCATCTCTCTCACTCTCAAAGTCTTCGTCTTTCTGAATCTCCGTGAAGGGTTACAGAGGAGAAAGCGAAATGAGTGGTCAAATCACTTGCAATGACCGAACGAGAACGTATTGGACCCCAACGATGGAGCGTTTCTTCATAGATCTAATGTTGGAGCATCTGCACAGAGGAAACAGAACCGGCCACACTTTCAACAAGCAGGCGTGGAACGAGATGCTCGGCGTCTTCAATTCCAAGTTCGGGTCTCAGTACGATAAAGACGTGTTGAAAAGCCGGTACACGAATCTGTGGAAGCAGTACAACGATGTCAAGAGCCTTCTTGATCATGGTGGTTTCTCTTGGGACCAGACTAATCAAATGGTGCTTGCAGATGAGAGTCTATGGAGTTCTTATCTCAAGGTTCCAAAAGCTATGAAATTAGCTTCTTCTTTTTTTTGCTGAAATTGAGATATGTTTTTGAGTTTTATCTGTGGGGATTGTGGTTTTTTTTACAGGCTCATCCTGAGGCTCGTGTGTACAAGACGAAACCGGTGTTGAATTTTAATGATTTGTGCTTAATCTATGGGTATACGGTTGCTGATGGTAGATACAGTAGGTCAAGTCATGATTTAGAGTTTGAGGATGAGATCAATGGAGTCAACATTGGTGTGTTCTTGCTCTTCTTGGTTTGGTTACACTGCTTTTTTTGGTAAGATGAGTGATTTATGTATGCTACACCGGGTTTTGTAGGTGAGAGTAGTAGTGGCAGTCTTGTTCTCTCGAGTAAAGAAAGCTCGAAAACTGAGTGGAGTCCGGTAATGGACCAATACTTCATTGAGCTTATGCTTGATCAAATCGGAAGAGGTAACAAGACTGGTAATGCTTTCAGTAAACAAGCGTGGACGGATATGCTCGGTTTGTTCAATGCTAGGTTCAGTGCTCAATATGGGAAGAGAGTTTTAAGGCACCGTTACAACAAGTTGTCGAAATACTACAAGGATATGGGAGCTATCTTGAAAGAAGACGGGTTTTCGTGGGATGAAACTCTGCAAAGGATAGCTGTGGATGATGCCGTTTGGGATGCTTATGTCAAGGTTTGGATTCTTAGGCTATTATTTCCCTCTCTTGAATAATCTTTGATCTTCACTCCATCAGTTTGAATTTAGATGTGATGAGGCAGGAGCATCCACTTGCTAGAACATATAGGATGAGATCATTACGGTACAACGATTTGGACATAATATTTTCCTGTCCAGCTGACCAAGGGATTTTACCTTATCCAGTCCAAGTCAAAGATGATGGTTCGGCTGCACAAATGAGTGAGTTAAATCTTATCCAGCACTAAAGTTTTGTATCCATCTGATTGAGATAGATGCTAAAAAAAAAAAATTGCTTCTCCAGATGAGACTAAGGTGAGCCATGTGCACAATTCTGACCGCACGAGGACATTTTGGACTCCGCCAATGGACCACTATCTGATTGATTTGTTAGTAGAGCAAGTGAACAAAGGGAACAGAGTTGGGCAGACTTTCATAACGAGTGCTTGGAACGAAATGGTTACAGCATTCAATGCCAAATTCCTGTCACAACACAGCAAAGACGTTCTGAAGAACCGGTACAAACACTTTAGGAGGTTATACAATGACATAAAGTTCCTTCTCGAGCAAAACGGGTTCTCATGGGATACAAGGAGAGATATGGTGATTGCAGATGATGGCATTTGGAATACCTATATACAGGCATGCCACATTCTTTCTCTTTTAAGATATCAGTTATGTGGTTGTGTGCTCTAAACAAATGAAGCGTGTGCAGGCACATCCAGAAGCTCGATCGTATCGAGTTAAAACTATTCCAAGCTATCCAAATCTTTGCTTCATTTTTGGGAAGGAAATGTCGGATGGGAGATACACACGCTTGGCTCAAGCTTTTGATCCCAGTCCGGAAGAAACTGTGCTGATGATTGGTAAGTTTGGTCTTTAAAATTCAATTAAAGATGAAGCTAATCTGATAAAAACTCATTATATTGGCTTTATCTATATTTTATAACTGCAACTTTGCGCTCTCTAAGTATCATTAAGCTGTGCATGTGAGACGAGCGATGCAGAAGTGATTGACAAGTGATCAATTTGTATTTACATGAATCCTTCTCAGAAAGTGGAAGCACAGATGGATTCAAAGATACTTTGGGAGAAACTCACAGTTTCCAGATGGTTCATGCCAGCAACGAGAAAAATGATTACCTATGTAGCAACATCGGTCCTCCTTGTATAGAATGGACACCGGTCATGGACCGCTGTCTTATAGATCTTATGCTAGAGCAGGTGAACAGAGGAAATAAGATTGGTGAGACATTCACAGAGCCAGCTTGGGGTGACATGGCAGAATCCTTCAATGCCAAGTTCAGACTGCAGACTGACATGTTCATGCTGGAGAATCGTTACATATTGATGATGAAAGAGCGTGAAGACATCAACAATATCCTCAATCTCGTTGGCTTTGCTTGGGATGAGGAGAAGCAAACAATTGTTGCAGAAGATGAATATTGGGAATCATATATTAAGGTAAGGCTCTCTAATGATGCTCTTGGGCTTGTGTGAATACTACTATAGGAATGTTTTCTTATAAGGTGTGATACTAAAGTGTCTGATTTTGCAGGAGCATCCAGATGCAACCATATATAAAGGTAAAACCTTGGATAGTTACTGCGATTTGTGCAAGCTATACGAACATCTCTCTCAAGAAAGCTTCAATTGTGAGAATCTCATGATCGAGTTGGAAAACTATGGCCATGAGATTAATATAGTTGATGACTTTAGCTCGTCGCCCCACAAGCAGCATAGTAAGCGAACCAACCCAACAACTCCGTCTCTGGGACTCATAGTACATAAGGCTCAGAAGACCGAAAGAGAGACGAGGAAACCTCTGTTTGACAAAGAAGATGAGGACGATGATTGCACAAAGCCCATGCCTCAGAACGAAATTTACTCGAGAAGAGCAAATGCCATTGATGCGCTGCAAGCTTTGCCCGACATGGATGATGAGCTTCTGTTGGATGCTTGTGATCTTTTGGAAGACGACAGGAAAGCAAAGACGTTCTTGGCTTTGGACATCTCGTTACGTAGGAAATGGCTAGTGAGAAAGCTCCGTCCTTCGGCTTAACTGTTAAGCCAGTGAATCTCTCCCTTTAAACCCAAACAAGGGACCAAGATGAATCTCAAATCTTAAGCACAACAGAATATTTATATGTAATGTTAGGTATTGTAAAATTATGTGGTGATCTTAGATACACAATCCAAAGCACAGTTTAGATTATATGCCGAAGTTGTGTAACTCTGAGCATAACCATGAGGATCAACATACTCAATTGCTATGAATAGCTGAGAAAAGTAACTTATTGATATCTGCCTCCTCTGCCTCCTCTGCCTCTCCCACTGTATCAGAAACAAGAAAGATCATTTAGGAAGATAACTCGATAAAACAACAGATGCAAGAGCTTAATCTGCAAGAAGTACAATTCCATGACATTTAATGGCTTGTTCTGGTTACCTGTTCTCGATCTAACTTGCATTGTCCACTCGTCAATGATCTGTTGAAAAACAAGAAATGAAAAAGCAAAAGAGATTATGGAAAGTGTTCTTAAGCCTCTCCATATCAGAATGCTCATGTGCATTTGATTTCTAAGGTATCACGAATAGGCCTACCAAAGAAAAGAGAACTAACCTGATTGAAATCAGCCAATGCATCATCCGCATCGCCATTTGTTGATTCTCCCATTGATGCATTCATTTTCTGAATAAGGTTGTAGTTTCCAACAAGTGTTGTCTGCGCCTTGTCAATCAAATCCTGTTATACCAAACAAACAGATAAATGTTTACAAAATTTAACAATCAGATCTGACCCTTTATTGCAGAAGAAACTATCTACAAGAAAATTTACACTTCCTTCTTTACGATCGATAAAAACTCATCCTTTTGTTCAGATTGCATAGATATATAGATAGATCCTCAACAAGTTTGACGAAAATTTAACAACTTGGAATCGCTAAGACCGAAGCTTCTTTCCACAGACTATTGCTAATTTTCCAGTCTCCAGTTTCAATTTAGCCGTTTCCAGATATAAAGAGAGAAGGAAGCAATTAGTTGCAATGAAGAACCTGTTTAGCGGACAATAGCTCTAGGCATTGGTCTTTGAGGACAGTCACATCTTCCTGCAAAGTCTTGATTCGCTGAATCAGCTTCATCGGATTTGCCTACGACCCAAAACATATCGTTTAAATCCAGAACACAAGCAGAAATCCAAAATAGACATGCCCATAAGATTAGTTTGAATTCGAAGTGTTTATCTTGGGAGCTTTGAGAATTCGAGATTCTGGAAAGGATCGAAATCGCTTACATTTTCAGGATAAATCTGCTGGAATTCCTTGTCGAGCTTGAAATGGACATCATTGAGATCATGTGAAGCTCTCGCGAAAGCATTGATCAGATTATCCACAGCTTGATGATGATGATGACTCATCTCCTTCTCTCTTTCCTTTCTCTCTCTCTCTCTCAATTACCCTTTTTGCTCTCTCCTAGGGTTTATTATCTTCCCGCTTCTTTCACCCAAAGAAGAGAGCGATGTAAAACAGCACGAAGTTCTTGTGTAAACTTTAAGAGCAACACGACGTGTGTGAGTTAAAATAACCGAACCAAACCGATTTCAGAAATTGATTTTACACTTCGTCGTGTCTGTGAAAGTGAAACACTTTATGTTGTCATGAAACTCTACACTTGCTCGTAAGTTTAATTATCAATTTTCTGGTGATTTTTCTTCAATATCACATATCTTAATTCCTTTCTCAATAATCTCGTTTTCTCAGTAGAGAAAAAGCATTAGATTACTTTCAAGGAGATTCAGACTTCTTCTTTTTTTATAATAAGAAGATTTATCTTCATAGCTCTGTAAGAAGAAGATCCAGACTTGTTTGATATGGTAAACACGTTAGCTTCAGAACAAGAAATTAGTTGAATTGTGTATTTTAATGGTTTTGTTTTTGTTTCAGTATGATACAGGTTTCATCAACAAATGTCAAATTGGCATGATCTTCTATTAGAGTTTATGAACAAAGAGATTGAAGAGAAAGTTTGTTAAGAAACGAGAATTGTGAAATGAATCTTTATTTCTCGTCAAAGTCAGTCAAAGACTGTTCACATGGTTTATATACAATTACTAGACCAAGTAAACCAGATCCAATCACAAAATAATTAAACCAAAATGTACTATATCCTATATATTTGATAGCCTCCCTCAAGATGAAGGTGTATAAATATTATGAACACCCATCTTGCTTATGTTATCTCGGAAAGGAGCTGGATAGAGAGCCTTAGTCAACACATCCGCAAGCTGATTATATGTGCGGACATACATGGTTTTGATGATACCAAGATCAATAGCCTCCCGGACCTTATGACAATCAAACTCGATATGTTTTGTTCTTTCATGGAAAACATAATTACTAGCAATGCTCAAAGCAGCTGTATTGTCACAATATAGGTAAGCCGGTGGTGAGAAAGGAATGTGAAGATCTTTGAGAAGTTGACTCAACCAAATCAGTTCCTTTGTAGCCAAGCACATTGCTCTATATTCTGCCTCAGCAGAACTTAAAGATACAATTTGCTGCTTCTTGGACTTCTATGAGATCGAAGAATCACCAATAAACATTGCATAACCCGTGACTGATCTTCTGGTATCGGGACATGCTCCCCAATCAGAATATGAAAAACCTCTGAGATCAAAGTTTGCATATGTTCCATAGAACAGACCTTGTCCAATTGAACCCTTCAAGTATCTCAGAACCTTATGAATTGCTTGGAGGTGAATATCTCGAGGAGCCGAAGAATATTGAGCTAACTTGGAAACAGCAAATGTAATGTCAGGTCGAGTTATAGTCAAATACTGAAGTTTGCCCACCAATTTTCTGTATTGTTTCGTATCTTCCATAAGGCTTCCATCATCCTTATACATCTTTTGATTAGGCTCCATTGGTATAGAAGATGGTTTGCAATCAGAAAAACCAGTGACAGCAAGCAAATCCAGAATGTATTTCTTTTGATTCAGAGAAATACCTGCATCAGATCGGGCAATCTCTATCCCAAGGAAGAACTTAGGAGGACCAAGATCCCTTAACTGGAAAGCTGAGCTTAATTGATGCTTTAATTCAATCACTGCAGCATCATATGTGCTTGCAATGAGAATATCATCAACATATACCAAGACCACAAGAAATTTTCCACCAGATTCCTTCACAAATAGAGTGTGATCTTAATGACACTTATCGAAACCAAAGCTGACAAGTGTAGAAGAAAACTTGAGAAACCATTGACGAGATGCTTGCTTGAGACCATAAATTGATTTATGAAGTCTACAAACAACATTTGATGAAACTAATTCCCCTTGAATCTCAGAGTACCCTGGTGGAAGCTTCATATAAAGTTCTTCATCAAGATCACCATTTAAGAAAGCATTCGATACATCCAACTAATGCAAGGACCAATTCAATTTTGGTGCAAGAGAAAGAATGAGCTTCACTGTAGCCATCTTTGCAACAGGTGAAAAAGTGTCGATGAAATCAATTCTTTCTTGCTGTGTATATCCTTTAGCCACCAATCTTGCTTTGTGTCGCTCTATGCTTCCATCAGCATGGTATTTTATGGTGAATACCCATTTGCATCCCACTGCAGTCTTTCCCGGAGGCAAATCACATATACGCCAAGTGCATGTCCTTACAAAAGCACCAATCTCCTTCCTACAAGCATCATTCCATACTCTGTCTTCTCTGGCTTCGGAATATTTTTGTGGAATAGGTGTATTTGTGATGAGATTAATGAAAACACCGAAAGGCTCAGATAAGTATGAATAAGAAATATAGTTTGATATAGGGTAGGGACTAGTTTTAATAGGAGTATGATTATAGCAATGAAAATCCTGCAAATGGGATGGCAGTTTCCTCTGCCTATGTGATTTAAGCTCAGAAGGAACAAAAATCAAGGATGATGACTCATCAGGATGATAATGAGCATCAGAAGATGGTTGCACAAGAGGCGGATGTCCATCTGTGGTTTGTGCAGGTGAATGAAGATGAGGAAAGAAGTCATTTGCATCATCCGAGATGTTAGATGATGCAAAAGGAAAAATATCCTCATAGAATATAACATGTCTAGAAATAGAAACTGAGTATGTCTCTATATCTAGTAGCTTATAACCTTTGTATCCAGTAGGATAGCCTAAAAATATACAAGCTCTAGCTCTAGGATCAAACTTAGTTCTAGACTTAGGGGAAGTGGAACTATAACAAAGACATCCAAAGGTCCTAAGAGAATGATAATCTGGAATCTTAGATGTTAGTTTCTCGTAAGGAGTCTTATTATCTATGACAGGAGAAGGAGTTCTATTGATTAAAAACACTGCAGTCAAGACACAATCTCCCCAATACCCTATCGAAAGACCATATTAAAATAGAAGAGCCCTAGCAACATTCAACATGTGTTGATGCTTTCTTTCTACCATAGAATTTTGTTCAGGGGTTTCAGGACATGAGTGATATGATGCAATGCCCTTTTTCAAATAGAGATCAGTGAATTTAAGTTCATGTGCATCGTCAGATCTAACTGAACAGACTTTAGTATCAAATTGAGTTTCAATCATTTGTATAAAACCAGGAAACACAGTTAAAACATCAGATTTTTGTTTCAGCATGTAAACCCAAGTAGCCCGGCTAAAATCATCAACTATTGTCAAAAAATATCTAAAACCATCAACCGTAGGAACTGAGAATGGCCCCCAAGTATCTATATGAATCAATTCAAAAGGTTTATCATGTATATGATTCATAGAAGATAAGTGTTTCTGTTTAGATAGATGACAAATGTGACAATGATCTGAAGTTTTATTATATCTCTGCTTAGGTAACTGTAATACATGTGAAAGAGATTCAATCTTATTCATAGAAGGGTGACCAAGTCGTTTATGCCATGTCACTGAATCTACTTTAAAACTAGAACAAATCAAAGTACCTGGAAAATCTGAACAAGACAGTTTGACCAAAGACTTATCGAGATTCAAGACATATAAGTTGGCAACTTGACTACCTTGACCAATCATCAAATCCTGAGTAAGAGCATGAATAAAACAAGATTCAGAAGTAAAACACACTTTAGAATCCAGAGTCTTAGTGATAACACTAACACTCAACATGTTGAATTTGAACTCGGGAATATAAAGCACATTATGTAGAGAGAGAGAGCATCGGTAAGTTGAATGTAACCAGTTCCCTCTATCTGAACAGTAATGGCATTTGGTAATCTAACAAAAGTATTATCTAGAGACCTATACTCTCTATATAAATTCCTATCATGTGTAACATGATGACTAGCTCCTGAATCAATGACCCAAGCTCAAGAGACAACTCAGTTTCATGAGGTATAGAAGAAGTCAACATGTCATAGAAGGAAAAGTCGTGAAGTGAAAGGAATGTACCAGATATCTGAGAGACATGTGGTGCAGAGTTTGAAGTCGAAGCCACAGCTTTCTCAGGGCATGTACTAATACTTGGAGATTGAAGTTTAGAGCTGAGGTAAGAAATCATGTGTTGAAGTTGTGCTTTGGACATGTTTTCATGCACTGCTTCAGAACCAGTATCTCCTTGATTATGAATCTGACATGTAGCTGCCAAGTTTGTACTTCCAACTGTAGTATTCTTCTTGTTCTTTGGATGTCCAGGTAGAAAACCATGGACCTTGTAACATTTGTCAACTGTATGACCAATCCGAGAACAATGTGAACATTTGGGCTTCTGAAAATTGCAATGTGCCAAGAGAATATTATGTTGATCTGGGACATCAATTTGAGTTTGAAAAGCTGAGGGTGTATGCATGACTTTTGATGCGGATCCAACAACTCTCTGACTCTCATCATGATCTAACATGTTATAGATCTCACTCAATCCTGGTCGTGGCTTCATATTTAGAATCTAGCCTCGAATGTTATCAAAGTTGCTATTCAATCCCATGAGAAACTGAATAATTCGGCTAGTTTCAGCTTCTTCAAGCAATTCTTTGACATGATCACAATCACAATGCTTCACCATTCGAGACTTTGTGTTTGAGAGTTGCTCCCACAATGTCTTCTTTCTGGTAAAGTAAGTAGACAGATCGAGTTGTTCTTGCTTAAGAGTCATAACAGCCTGTTCCAACTGATATCTCCGTGGTAGATTATTAAACTTGAATTGAGTGAAGAGATCATTCCACATCTCGGCAGCATCCTCATAGTATAAAATACTATAATAAATCTCCTTATTCACAACATTAAGAATCCATGATTTCACCAAACTATTGCATCTACTCCAGATTTTGAAACAATGCTCATTCTCAGAAGGTCTTGGTAAGGAACCGTCGACAAAGCTTAGCTTGTTCTTTGCATCAAGACTAATTTTCATCGCTATAAACCAACTGTTGAAGTTTGTTCCATCTAGAGTATGAGCAACTATCGATAAAGTTGGATGATCGGATGAATGGAGGAAGAACAGACTATGAATGTTGTCGTATGAATCCACATTCTTCGATATCAATCAAGTACCTCCGTATGTCTCCGATTGTCGAGAATTTTGTTGTTTCTCTTTCGCAGTTTCAAGTTCTTCAAGCATCCCCGAGTCGCGACGAGTCTGGACAGCCGATTCTCCATCTTCAGGTGTAATGCTTCGATTCCTCAGCTTTCGTCCTTGTTTCACCATTTTTGACAGAAAAAGTTCGAGCGGAAGGATGATTGATGATAATCAAGATGATTAATCGGTGAATTTGCAGAGAAAAGAAGGAAATCGAAGGTGAAATCACCAGATTTTACCAGAGAAATGCTCTGATACCATATTAGAGTTTATGAACAAAGAGATTGAAGAGAAAGTTTGTTAAGAAACGAGAATTGTGAAATGAATCTTTATTTCTCGTCAAAGTCAATCAACGACTGTTCACCTGGTTTATATACAATTACCAGACCAAGTAAACCAGATCCAATCACAAAATAATTAAACTGAAATGTACTATATCCTATACATTTGATATTTTCCTGTTAACTGCATTATAACTTGTTTAAATGCTTCTACAATCTTTAGCTTCACATGAATTAGTCGTATTAGTTTATTTGTTGTTTCAATGTTTCGGTAAAAAATTGGAATTAACGAATTATGTTAAGAAATAAAATAAGATTTTAGGATTTTGTGTTCTTAACATTGTGGAATTTCTGATCGCGCAGTCATGATTGTGTTGGATGTGATGGTCCGACGAGTACAAATCTCAGAAACTCCTCATAAATAATAAATTCCTATTTTATTCTTCTTCTTCGCCTTCTTTGCAATTAATCCGGAGATGTGTTAATTCACTTAACCCAATCCTCAGTCCGTGACGAGGAGGTGAGCCAGAGCAGATGATCAAGGAGATGTGTAGAGACTCATGGGTTTCGATTCAATTCCCGCCGAAAAACCAGAAGATTGTGGTGGTGAATAATACGTCGGCGGTAAAAAAAGGCGATGGCGGTAATGGTGCTAATTCTCATGTAAGGCACCCGTTAAACTGTTGAGATATTATATGAGTCATCATCAAAATCTATGGAGCTCCGACGAACAACATGAACGTCTCTGACTCGCGTTACACAACTCCGATGACCACCGCTGAGGGAATTCATCGTCTTCATCAAAAACATATCTTGATATTAGATATAAGAGTTATCTTGATAATCAAATAGATATTTATAATCAATATGAGTTATCAATATGAGTTATCATAATCAAATATGAGTTATCAATATAAGTTATCTTGATCATCAAATAGATATCTATAATCAAATATAAGTTATATTGATAATATGAGTTATCAATACGAATTATCTTGATAATATGAGTTATCTTGATAATCAAATATTAATTTAATATGAGTTATCGTGATAATCAAATAGATATGTATAAAAACACAATTGTTTATTACTTCGGATGATGAATAGTGTTGTTGCCATTGGGGTGAACAATGTCGCTGATATCGTGTGAATAGTGTTACCGACCAACTGACGTCGGAAAAAGATAATGACATTCTTGTAATTCAGTTTAATGGGAGGGATCATTTTGGACCTTTTGGTTTAATTTTTTTTGTCTTTGTTAGTTTATTAAATATGAAGTCAACAATGCTAGAAAGTTAATTAATTGGTCAATCATATATTTTGAGCTCAATCACTCTTTATAGATATATTTAAATGGAAGGGATTGAGGTGAATATCAATGGATGATGAAAATATTAGCAAAGTATCAACGGATGTTTCAAATTTAGTTCTCTCTCCTATCGTGTCCAAAATCAGTTTCTTGTAGATTTGGGCCGACAATTGATTGCAAAGAAATCAAAGAAGGTTTATCTCTCCAATTTAGAAGATTTAAGATTTACCTATAAATTTCATAAATATCTTCGCCACTTATCTAAGATTTTTTTTTCCATATCTTCAGTTACTTTGTTAGGATTTTCTGAGCGGGGATTATAATTTGCAGGAAACCACCATTGTTATCTTTCTCGGAGCTCCAGTCCTCTAAAATATATGGATAACTCGTTTGGGGAATGTTCGGATAGCATAACAGTTAGCATTGTTAATGCTACGAGTATATATCCACCTCTGAAGCTAGATTTGGTAAAAATCCCTCGCCGCTTAAGGAATTAATCTGAAATTTTTATTAATTTTAAATTATTATTGTTAATTATTACATGTATCGATGAACATAAAATATATTTGAGAGAGAAAAACGTCACCTATATTAATGGCGTTAGTCTAGTTGGATGCATAACCAATAAATTTCTGAAAAACTGCGACGCCAAATGAAACAAGAGGGTCAAATAGTCGTGGTTCTGACAAGTGTGTTAACTCGCCAACTAGTGAAGTTATCGGTAATGTATTGTTAATAACAACTTAGGATTACTGTGTTAATCGTTATTGTTATAAGGTTAACCGTGTTAACTTGTTTGTTATAGTAGGCGAGTCAAACCCTAAGTTTGTTGGTGAGTGTTAGAAACGAGATGAAATAAGGGGTGTAGAGACTAGTGGTGGAAACATGAGTGTTAACCCGCCATCTCATGATGCTATTGGTAAAAAATTGTTTTGGATTACCCATAGTTATCTTGATAATCTATGTTGTCAGATGGCTAACCGTGTTAACTTGTATGTTATAGTAATTGACCCAAACCCTAAGTTCGTTGGTGAGTGTGTGACGCGATATTAACTTGTGAAGAGACGGTGACCACATGTTAACTTGTGAAGATAACAAGTCAAGTCAAGTTAACCACTTAAGTTATCCGATAGAATTAACAAGTAAGGTTAACAAGTGAAGTTAACAAGTTCACAAATATAAAATTTAATAAGCCAAGCATGTCGGTGTCTAACACATACAATAGAAGTAGGTCCTACAACTATATCGTATATGGTTTTCCAAAGCAACAAATTAATTGATATGGTTTCCAAAAGCAACAAATTAATTGTAGAATAGAGGTTGGTTCGACATTTCATCGTGAACAGTTACATCTCAAACAGTCAAAATGTATTCTCTAATTTCCAAATTATATGTTACTATAAAATGGTATTACTCTTTAAATAAAGTTAAAATATGTAATATTAACTACAAAAACACAATAATTCTTTTATTTCAATCCGAATTGGAATTGAACCAATTTTTGTTTTTGGCACGAAAATTTGAACCAAATCAAACCGAATTTCTTCTAACCAAACATAATCAAATCGAACAACGTTATTTTCTATTTTGATTCATTTTTTATCAAAAAAAAAACTGAACCGAATCGAATCGAACTCAACCGAAAAACAGAATGGCCATACGAGATTGCTCATTTAATTCCACCTTTTTCGCTCGGTTAATTTATTCTCCAACTATCGTTTGTTCAAATAAATTCTCGAATTTGTAGTTGACTTCACAAAATCAGAATTAAAAAGTCAATCGTTAATTAAACAAACAGAGACGTTAACGTTGACTTTTTATGAGTTCAATTTTGCGAAGTCAACATAAACTTGATGAATTAATTTGCCAACTTAAGAATTAAAAAATTATTCAGCAAAATTGCAAAACTAGAGGAATTAAATGATCATTTCTAAGTATAGTATGCTTTTTAATAAAAATTAGTCTTCATTTTAATAATCTATATCTACTAAAACACAAGTCGCATGACCAATTACATGTTGACATGTGGCAAATCTACAAAAAAAAAATCACGCAAAAAAAAAACTAAAATCCCTAATATCTTCTCCCACTACTTCACGATCTCTTCACAATTTCAACTTTCTTTCTCATATTCTCACGATGAACTACAATTGTCGATACTTTCAAACTATTTCAGGTCCCTCTCTCTAACTTCTTCTCCATCGATCTATCTCTTTCTCATATTCATCTCTTTTCTGATCTCTGATTCTGGTTCTTCTCATATTAATACTCTGATTCTTTCTATGTGATTCAGGTTCAAGATGCCACTGGAGTATACTCCTATTAACCAACTGAATTCTTCAAAAAAGAATGAAAAATCAGAGCTCTATTATCCCGAACTTGGGATTTTTATCCCAAAGATAAACCTGGAGTTATTCTCGACATAGAAGTTATCCTTGTGGATGAAAAGGTACATACATGCATTTAAAGTTAGGGTTTTCTGCAAAAAAACTCATAACCTTTATTGTTTTTGCAAGAATACCCCTCAGCTCAAAAAAATGCAAGTCAATCCCTTCACCTCTAAAGTCACCCGCAAAACTACCCAAGCCCATATCGATGACGTGGCAAAATGAAATGGCTGTGAAAAACTAACATAAATTAAAACGTAGTGTTTCATTGTATAAAAAACAGCAGGATGTTTACCAAAGTGTAAGTAAAACAACACACATTTCAATATAGACATCTTCAAGATCAGCTTCCTCCTTCTCCTCCAACCAACTCTCCGCCTGACCGAAGAACAAGAAAAATTAGCTTCCTCCTTAAAGTTATGATTTCTAAAAGTTTGATTCAATTTTTTGGTCTCATAGGTGCTTAGTTTGAGATGGTCTATTACAAATCTGGTTATCAAACATATTGCCAACGATTTAGTGTATATATGATAAGATAATAGTCGGAGTGATAATTAGGTTTTTGGAACAACATGATGTCTGTTAATATCGTATTTGGAACAACATATTGTATGTTAAAATCGTTGACAATATGTTTGATAAACCGGATTTGTTTTGGAACAACATGATGGCATACATGTTGTAAACTAGATGATAATAGTTTTCAATTGTTAATACCGATATTGGAGCACTTTTGATGGCATATAAAAAGTGATGGTATAGGTCAGAGTTATTGAATCTTTACGTTGGAATAGTTTTCTTTTTACTTAAACTTTTGTCGTAGGCACGAGTCAATTAAAAACTAATTCGTAGTCATTTTGAAAAGTAAAGTAGCTTTTGTTGTAATATTTGATTAAAAACTTGATTTAATGAGATTATATGCGTAGTATTTTGAAAAGTAAAATCAATGATGGTGAAGTGATTTTATGGTGTTAATATAATTGATGATCGTGGGGAAATATTCTTGTGGAGGAACCGTTGAGAAATAAGGTGTGTTGGATTGATATAACGACATTATTGCAAACTATCTCAAATCATATTGTTACCTTTAATTTGGGTTCATTATTCATGATACTTATGCAAGAATCCGTCATCTTCTTCTGTCTAAAGTGATGCTGGTTTATGTAACAGGGTGATAGGATTCAAGTTTCTGTGAACAGAAACTGATAAAAAAAAATTCAAAAGTGATTTAAAATAAGTGATATCATGAATTTCGAAATGGTGGAGAACCATGGTGATTACAGAGGAACCACACACCCTTACAAGATTAACTTCTTATTTACGACATATGTGAAGCCGTGTGAGCAGATTCCAAATCTATCACGTTTCAATTTATGCCCATTCGCAGAGATTTTAGCTTAGTATAATGTTGATGATATTTTTATTGGTAAGTTATTTTGTTTTAAGCGCTACATGTTTTGATATTGAATTTACTTTAACAGGTTTATAAATCATAATTGAATTAATCTCATGCTTTATTTCCTCCTTTTTTTTTCTACAGATATACTTGTGAAATTGTAGACATGAGTGATATTATGGAGAACAACTTTTCAGGCAATTCTTCAAAGTTGTTGGATATTTAACTTAGAGATCTCAAGTTAGTATGACAATACACCGTCTCGTGCTATGCATAAAGATGAGTTCATATGAAAAAAAAATGTTCTCGTGCTATGCATGAGTGATAATACTAGTATACACATAAATTAGGGCCACCATAAATTATTACAGTTTATTCATAATAATTTTCAAAATTGTCTTGTAACATTTAAAACTATGTAATTTGATAAAAAATCAAAATAACTATATTCAGCATTATTGGTAATTTTCGTCATCTCTAACACTACAAGAAAATAGTGATATTGCAATAAGGAAAATATGTTGCAATAGATTAATATATTGTTGCAAATATGGATTTACAATAAAAGTACAACAAACTTTATATCGTTGTTGTTTGAGTATTGCAAATTCGTGTTTGTTGCAAAGACAATTACAAATTTTACAAATTTTTCGTACTCTATAAATATAGACTTGTTTCATTTGATTTGGAGACAAAAAAAAAATTGTTTTTTTATGGATCCCATTAATAACCCTTTTAACATCCAAAATTCTTCTAATTACCCTTTCAACTACCCAAATCCCAACAATTATCAATTTCAAAATCAATTTTCTAATCAACCCCAAAATATACCAAACTATGGTTATCCACCAAATTTTTTCATGCCGTCAGCTGTTCTAAACTATCGTCCATATTATGGATCGATGATGACATATTCATCTTAAGCACCCATTTATTTTTCTACTCCAACGGGTAATGAAATTGATCCGAATGGGTGTTGAATTATGATGTGGAAGAGAGAGAAGATGATGTGGAG
>PKML01012401.1:144285-184574 GCA_002933935.1 Eutrema yunnanense | reverse complement strand
TGTTTTGTTTTAACAACCGAACACATATATGTTCTTCTTGTGCTTTGTTATCGAAACCGCCGTTTCTTAAAGTGTGTTCGCCATCGTCTCTTTCTTTCGTTTACTGATTATTATTACTGATTATTATTCTCTTTCTGTACTTTTTAGGTGTTCGTCTTCTGGAGAAGATATTTGCAAGCATCAAATAGACGATATTCATCAAGTTTCTACTGTTTTCTTTATTTTTAAGCAATAAACTGGACTGTTAATAACATAAAAGAGGAAGTATTTATTGGCAAAAATATAGGACGTAAAATCGTTTGTGTATTGCTTAAAACATCCGATATAATCAACAAACTGCAATTGTCGTTCGTTTTGCTGGTGGTGAATTGGATATTAGATCTGGAATTTGGTTTGAGTCGTAACTTGAAAAGAATTCGCAGCAGTTTCTTGTGCTCATCCTTATTGAAAAAGTGTTTTTTTGTCGAGAAAGAGGAATATTCATATGTTTTAGTATAAGTCGGCGATTCTCCATATCTTTCGTATTTTGTTATATTTGGTATATTTTAGTTATCAAAAAAAAATTGTAGTATATGTTTTGCGTCGTATATACAAAAATAGATCGCAACAGCTTCTTGTGGTAATCGTTATTGAAAAAGAGTTTTATTTTTTAGAGAAAGATTGTGCTTTTATTTTACCAAAAAAAAAGATTATGTGTTTTTTTTAGTCGGTGATTCTACGTATCTTTCATATTTTTTTAGATTTAGTAAACTTTACTTATCAAAAACAAAATGTATTTATTAGAATTTTGAGATATTCGGATGCCTTCAAAACAAATGATGTTTTAACAATATTTTAAAGTGAGATAATTATTGGTTTCCTTTTTTAAAGAAGGATATAGTTGTTTGCTTGCCGCACCAATTTAGAGATATATTTTGGATTTATATTTTATAGTTTGAACGTTTTGTTCATTTTGATATTTTTTACGTTTTGTCGTACACCTGGCACATCGTTTATGGGGGTTGGAGATTTCTTAGAGTCGACAAAGAGTTAGAGTCGACAAAGAAAAACAATTATAAGCTCAAGTTCCAGGTTTGTTTTATTTGTTTTTCTGTTTTGTTTATCCGATCGGAGATAAGTTTTTAGGTCTTTCTGTTTTGTTTTAACAACCGAACACATATATGTTCTTCTTGTGCTTTGTTATCGAAACTGCCGTTTCTTAAAGTGTGTTCGCCATCGTCTCTTTCTTTCGTTTACTGATTATTATTACTGATTATTATTCTCTTTTTTTACTTTTTAGGTGTTCATCTTCTGGAGAAGATATTTGCAAGCATCAAATAGACGATATTCATCAAGTTTCTACTGTTTTCTTTATTTTTAAGCAATAAACTGGACTGTTAATAACATAAAAGAGGAAGTGTTTACTGGCGAAAATATAGGACGTAAAATCGTTTGTGTATTGCTTAAAACATCCGATATAATCAACAAACTGCAATTGTCGTTCGTTTTGCTGGTGGTGAATTGGATATTAGATCTGGAATTTGGTTTGAGTCGTAACCCTGAATCCATATTTGCAGTGCAAAAATCAGAAAGTCAGAAAAAGACAGCACCAATAAATATTTTTTATGGCAATAGTAAAGCATGAACTCTACATATATGATCCCCATGAAGAACTCATGGAATCAGGTTTCAGTTATGCAAAAACAAATCAAGCTTCACACAAATTACTATAAACCAGGAAAACATAGGCTCAGTGAAAGAGAACAGAAAATGGCATAAATAAGATCATTCACGTATACTGATCAAGCCATCGTTAGAACAGAGCATTAGAGATGAATACTGCACATCCAAAACCATTAGCGGATAGTAATTTAGACCTCTTTCAAAGTCCAAAATACAGGGTAGAAAAAGGAGAAGAAGTCGAAGGAGACGAAGACAAAGAAGAAAAATAAGTCGAAAAAGATGAGGAAGAAGACGTAGACAAAATTATATCAATTAAATCCGGAAGAAAAATAAAAACATGGATAACACAAAATAATGAAGAAGCATAATGATAAGAAGATGAGAAAGTTGAAGAAGAAGAACAAAACCGAAAGAACATGAATAAGTCATCGGAAAAGTTAGAGAAACAAAAACCGGAAGATGAAGAAAACGAACTAGTAGAAGAAGAAACCCCGAAGATTATGTATAAGTGTTGAAAAAGGTGAAGATGAGAAAAGCGACGAAGAAAAACCAAAAGAATAAGAATTCAAATAAGACAAAGAATATGAAGAACAAGAGGGAGAAGAGGAGTAAGAAAGTGGAAAAGAAGCCAGGGAATACGAATATGGTAAAAAATAAGTCAAAGACGATAAAAAAGAAGAAGAAAAATACGAGGAGGGAGATAAGAAGAGGAAGCAGTCGAGATAAGTAAGAATAATAGAAAAGTAAAAAAAATCAGAAGAAATAAGACGAAGAAAACCCAAAAGAAAAAAAAGAAGCATATTTCAGAGAAGACAAAGTCGATAAAGGATTAGAAGTAGAAGTCGAAGACGATGAAGATGAAAAAGGAAAACACAAGGAAGATGAAAGAAAAAGAAGAGGAGGAAGAAAAAGACGAAGCTAAATTAAGAAGTACTTGGAATATACGAAGACACATACGTTCAAGATAAGGAAGGACTGGAAGATGAAAATGACAAAGTATGAGAAGGTGAAGATGTGGAAGGAGGCTAAGAAAAACCTGAAGAATAAAAAACCAAAGAAGACAAATACGATAAATTAGGAGAAGGAAGAAGAAGAGGAAGATAAATAAAAAACGGAAGAAAAAGAACAAGAAGAAGTCGAAGATTATGAAAAAGAAGAAGCTCAAGAAGATTAAAAAGTAAGGAAAATACCAGGAAGAAGAAAAACCAGAATATAAAGAAGAAGAAGAAGAAGAAGATATAGTTGAAGAAGTAGAAGACGAAGAAAAACCGGAGTAATAGGATGCCGAGAAGATGAAGACGATGTAGAAGGATAAGAAAACTGAGAGAAAAAAAAAGTCTGAGAAGACAGAGACGATGACAAAGAAGTCGGAGAAGACTGAGATGATGAAAAAGAAGAACGAAAAGATGATGAAGAAACATAGTTTAGGAAGAGTTCCAACGAGGGAGGAAGAAAATCGTTCGTAATTACAATGTGTGTGTCAAAAAAACATTATTCATTATATTATTGAGCGTTGTGAATTCTGTTTCTTCGCTTTTACGACCACATGTGAGAAACACTGCACAATTATATATGAAGGAGGATAAGGATTGATTGTGTGTAAAAAAAAGTTTCAGATAAGCGAGAATTTCGTTGATGTTGCATGAACATTTTGGAGTCTTATTAATGACGTTGGCAGAAAACACTTCATTTCGAATCGATAAGGATATCATGAGAGAAATGAGTCTTCGAAACCCTGGATACTTTTTGTGATATTGTCTCAATCGTATGATATATTCGATTTTGCACAATTTTAAAAATTAACTTAAAAATTGAAATGAAAATTGATAAATGGAGCAAATCGGTTGTTACTATACTAAACCTAAAAGGACTTTTGATTGACATGGGAAGAAGCTACTGGTAAATTTTCTCTCAAAGGATGAAAAGATTCTCTATGACACTACTGATATACCAGAGTATTTCCGTCTCTTTGTCCGTACATGTTTTTGTTAGCATTTGGGCTCCTTATCATTCGAGAAACAAATTAATTTCGATGGAATGTCTTTGGATTTTCACTTTTCATGACTGATGACTGATTCAATATTATATATTCCTTTTTTTTTATTACATTTCCCCTTCGTTTCAAGAGGAGGGTTCATGTTGGAATGGTCGGATAATATGTGTCTGTGTTATCTATGTGCTTTTACTTCACAAGATTCTTTGAAACTGATCGTTTGTGTAAAGATAGCCAAACCCATAAAAAATGTGGGAATATACGTCCAAAAAATTCCAAACTTCCAAAATATAATTAGAAGAAGGAAAATACGAGAAAGATGAAAAATCGAAAGTCAAATAAAAGGAAGAAGAAGTAGAAGATGTGGAAGAATAATAAGTAGGAGAATACAAAAACGATTGAAGAAAACGGAGAAGATAAGGCAAAAGAAAAATCAGAAGAATAAAACAAAGAAATTCAGAAGAAGAAAACGAAGAAAAATCGAATGAAAACAAAAAAAAAAGTCAAAGAAGACATAGACGATAAAGAAAAAGTAGGAGTTGAAAACAATGGAGAATAAGAAGGAAAAGACGAAGAATATGAAAACCTAAAAGATAAAGAAGAGGGAGAAGAAAAAGACGAAGCCAATGAAGACAATGAAGAAAAGAAAAATAGTCGGAGAAGACGAAGATGGTGAACAAAGAAGAATGAAATAACGAATTTGGAGAAGAAAAAAAACAAGAAGAAGAAGTCGGATAAAAAAACCAATACATAGTAGACGAAGTGGAAGAAGGAAAATACGTGGAAGAAAAAAAAGAATAAAGAAAGAGAAGAAAACCAGAAGATGAATAATACAAAGTAGACGAAGGTGAAGATGAGAAAGAGACGAAGAAAAACCATAAGAAGAAGAGTTTTGATAAGACCAAGAAGACCAAGGAGGAATAAGAAGCAGAGAATGAAGAAGGGTAATAAAAATCGAAAAAGAAGAAGAAGAAGAACTGAGAGAATACAAAGATGATGAAGAAGAAGTCAAAGAAGTAGGAAAATACGAGGAAGAAAAAAACCAAAATAAGAAGAAGAGGAAGAAAAAGAATACACAACAAAATAATAAGAAAAAGTAGAAGTCGAAAACGATGATGAAGATGAAAGAAAAGGGTGGGGAATAAGAAAATCAAAAGATATATAAGAGGAAGAATAAGAAGTAGAAGTCAAAGACGATGAAGAAGAATAAGAAAAAGATGAGGAACTGACAAAAGCTTTAAAATTGGAGAATGAAGAAGAAGACGAATAATAACTGGAAAAAAAGAATAAGGAAAATACGAAGAAGAACAAAACCAAAAGATAAAGAATAGAAAGAAGAGTAGAACAAAGCAGAAGAGGAAGAAAAAGAAGACACATCATAAGAGGGAGAAGAAATAGAAGTTGAAGACGATGAAAAAGATGAAAGAAAAGATGAGGAATAAGAAAATCGAAAGACAAATAAGAGGAAGAAGAAGACAGTGAAGAAGAAGAAGCCGAAGACAGTGAAAAAGAATAAGGAAAGGACGAGGAAGAAGAAAACCCAAAATTTGAATAGGAGGGAGAAGAGGAGGACGAAGTCGTGAAGAAGAAGAAGGAAAAGACGAGAGGGAGAAGACCGAAGAAAAGAAAAATAAAAATCAGAATAAGAAAAATTAGGACAAGACGAAAATGTTGAAGAATAAGAAGGGGAAGAGGATGATGAATTTGGAGAAGAAAAACCTTATAGAATCTTTGAGAAGAAGTCACATTGACAATCTAATGGTGATATTAATTAGATATTATCTTTGGACACCTCGGAAGATTACATTAAAAAGCTTACACCTGAATCCAAGAAGATAAATTGCGGAAAATACTTTCTTTTAAATAAATAGTGACACTTAAGGTATGCCGAATACCAACATGGTTAGAGAGCTGGGAGCGATAAGATACATATATATGCCGCTTTCCTGTTGTATGCGTTGCTGCTTCAGTGGTTGTGGCATATACTTGCTACAAATGGTTGTAATGAAGAAATTTGAATCCTAAGATGATTGTGTATTGTGTTTTAATTAGACATTGTGACTTTGTTTCAGATTTCAAACTATATTTCCCCTTAGTTTCAAGAGGATGGTTCATGATAGAACAGTCGGATAATATGTGTCCATGTTATCTATATGCTTATACTTTACAAGATTTTTTGAAAATGATCGTTTGTGTAAAGATAGCCAAGCCCATAAAGAATGTGAAAATATACGTCTGAAAAATTCCAAAATTCCAAAAAATAATTAGAAGAGGGAAAATACGAGGAAGACGAAAAATCGAAAGTCAAATAAAAGGAAGAAGAAGAAGAAGATGTGGAAGAATAAGAAGCAGGAGAATACAAAGACGATAGAAGAAAACGGAGAAGATGAGGCATAAAAAAAATCAGAAGAATAAAACGAAGAAATTGAGAAGAAGAAAATGAAGAAAAACCGAATGAAAAATAAAATAAGAAGTCAAATAAGACGAAGACGATAAAGAAGAAGTAGGAGTTGAAAACGATGGAGGATAAGAAGGAAAAGACGATGAATATGAAAAACAAAAAGATAAAGAAGAGGGAGAAGAAAAAGACAAAGCCAATGAAGACAATGAAGAAAAGAAAAATAGTTGGAGAAGACGAAGATGATGAACAAAGAAGAATGAAATGACAAATTTGGAGAAGGGAAAAAGTAATCAGAAGAAGAAGTCAGAGAAGTCGGAGAAGAAAACAAATACATAGTAAACGAATAGAAAGTCGAAGAGAACGAAGAAGACAAAGGTGGTGAAGAAGGAGAAAAAGAAGAAGAAGAAAGAGAATAATATAACCCGGAAGAAGAAGAAGAAGATGAAGACATAACGGAAGAGGAACAAAAAGTTGAAGTCGAAGACGATGATGAAGATGAAAGAAAAGGGTGAGGAATAAGAAAATCGAAAGATGTATAAGAGGAAGAAGAAGTATAAGTCGAAGACAATGAGGAAGAAAAAGTAAAAGATGTAGAAAACACGAGTGACAAAGAAAAAACGGAAGAAGAAAACAAAAAAAAATGAAAGAAAACGAAGAAGAAGACGTGAGAGAAGAATGAGAGATAAAGGTGGAAGACGATGATGAAGAATATAAAAAAAAAAGATAAAGAAGAAAAACTAAAGGATAAATAAGAGGAAAAAAATGACGAAGAACGATTATGTGAAGACGAAAAACTCGCGTTTATCTTAGTTCAATTGGTTTGTCGTTTTATACATTTATTTAGTATTGCTTTTTGAGT
Organism: Eutrema yunnanense; assembly: GCA_002933935.1. NCBI lineage: Eukaryota > Viridiplantae > Streptophyta > Magnoliopsida > Brassicales > Brassicaceae > Eutrema > Eutrema yunnanense. The sequence goes on along the minus strand of PKML01012401.1, from coordinate 177,659 downwards.
TTTTAATTTTGTATAGTGTTTACTTTTTTGGATTAGTTTTATTTTGATCATGTATATCTCAAGTGGTTGTTCTAAATTTCTTCGGTTTATAACATAAAAATTTGTATTACGTTTTTGAGATCCCTCGGCCCGCGCAAGGCGCGGACTACCTACCTAGTTATTAAAATGAAGACTAGTTTTTATTTAAAAAATATACTATATTTGGAAATGATCATTTAATTCCTCTAGTTTTGCAATTTTGCAGATTAATTCTCTAATTTTTAAGTTTGTAAATTAATTTCTCAAGTTTACGTTGACTTCGCAAAATTGGACTCATAAAAAGTTAACGTTAACGTCTCCGTTTGTTTAGTTAACGATTGACTTTTTTAATCCTAATTTTGCGAAGTCAACTATAACTTCGGAAATTTATTTGAGCAAACGATAATTGAGAAATAAATTAATCGAATGAAAAAATGTGAGGAATTAAATTAGCAATTTCCCATGGCCATACCTATTTGTAATTTAAAATCATTAGGTCTACAAAACGACGCCGGATTAGACTGGTTAAAGGAAAAAAAAAAAAGGGTTTCGACTGAAGATATCTTCTTCCTCTGATTATCACAAGTCGCCGGTATCTCGCCGCTTCGCTAGAAGAAAACGATGGAGGAAGTTGTAGCAGAGCCGCAACCGATTATCCCTCCGGTGGTTGTGGAATACGAGGAAGAGATTGAAGATGATGATGACGACGATCTCTCACTTTCGTCAGATTCCGATATCGGTGAAGCTCTTGACTGGCTCGACGGTAAAGACGATGACGACCTCATTGGTGGTGGGTTCTCTCTCCATTCGCGTCGCCCTAATGCTCACGGTGGACATGGAGCTCGTCCTAACGCAGGCGCTCTTCAGCCTCTTTCAAACAAAGCACAGAAGCTTTCTAGTCATGTCCGTGCTTCTCCATTGGAGGTGACGTTTCTTCTCCTTTGGACCTCATAGGTCTTCCATTTTCTGATGTTCTTTGCATAGTTATCGATTTTTCTTTTCAATTCAGGTTCAGAGTCTTTGTTTTCGTTGTTACTGGATTTTATTGATTTGATATATTAGGAGTTTAGAGTTTGGAATTTTTTGTCAAAGATTATAATTTGAATAATCTTCTGGACTGCTCTAAGTCTGTGCTCAAATGCACATTGAGTTTACGTACCTGGAAACTGATATGAGTTGATTGCGGAAGCAGGGTTGGGAAGGCAGAGTTCAAGTTGGAATGTCGAATTCCGTGACAACTGCGATTCGTGGAAGTATGAGGGAAACAGAAATTGGCAGAAGCAGAAATACTGATAAAGCAGATCGGGCAACAGTTGAACAGGTGAAGCTTAACTGTTAGAAAAATCAGGGTCTGATGTTTTTTTATCAAGTGTTTTCCTCAATGTGCTGATGTTGTTTGTTCTTTGTTCCAGGCTCTTGATCCGAGGACGCGTATGGTTTTGTTTAGAATGCTTAATCGGGGTGTGTTCAATGATGTTAATGGCTGTATTTCGACAGGCAAAGAAGTACGTCACATTCAGTACTCTCACATTTGAATGTTTAGTCAATAGTCATGTGTTAATTTTGAAGCAACCGTTTTAACCAACAGTCAGAAAGATGATCTGTTTGGATTCCTTTGTTAACACTTAACAGCGTTCTCTTTTATTACCTTCCAGGCTAATGTTTATCATGCCACAAAATCTGATGGTGCGGAACTTGCAATAAAAGTGTACAAGACATCCGTTCTGGTTTTCAAGTGAGCTAATACAAGGAATACATGTTCTTTAAAAAAAATTCGCTGAAAAAGTTATTACAAGGAATACATGTTCTTTAAAAAAAATTCGCTGAAAAAGTTATTACTTGATTATTTTGTTATTGAAACACCATTTTCAACTTTGATGATTTCAGGGATCGAGATCGATATGTACAAGGAGATTACCGTTTTAGACATGGCTACTGTCGCCACAATCCCCGGAAGATGGTGAAGACATGGGCTGAAAAGGAACACAGAAATCTTAAGAGGTAAGACCTAGAATAAGGAATCTTGGTAGTTCTCTCTGCTTTACTCTTATTGCATCGTTAATGTAGATTGACATATCTTCTTTTCCAAACAGAAGCCGGATATGTAATTACTTGTTTCGATTTTATGTGTAACAGTAATTTTGTAACTCCTTAGTTGTTTATATACATGTTTCATTGTCAGGCTTCAGGCAGCAGGAATTCGGTGTCCAGTTCCTATCATTCTACGACTTCATGTTCTAGTCATGGAGTTTATAGGTTCGCTCTTATGCATTATATGTTGTTTTGGTCACTGATTCCAGGCAACTCTTCTCTGTTGACTTTGATTCATCATCATATTTCATTGAAACAGAGAAATGATGAAGTAATGATGTTTCAAACTCACTAAGATTGATTTATTTATATATATAATTGCAGGAAGAGATGGTTGGGCTGCACCGCGTCTCAAGGATGCTGCATTATCACTGGACAAGTTACGTGAGTCTTATCTAGAGGTATGCGAGTGTCTTATTTTCTCGTTTAGAGGTTACTGAGTGTCTTGTTGTAATACTTTACTTATACCTATCGTCTTTGAAACATATCAGGTGGCATTACAGCCACGATCAATCTCTTTATGGTCTCATCGCTATCATATCGGGAACTCACTGACACCTTTTCATTTTCTTTTCAGTTGATAATTCAAATGCGAATACTGTATCAGAAGTGCAAATTGGTGCATGGAGATCTCAGTGAGTACAACATACTTTATTTTGAGGTGAGTTTTGAGCTATTTTGTTCTTAAAGGACCTCTTGGGTTTACATGGCTCCTTTTCCTGACAGCAAAAGAAAACAAAAATTAGTTTTAAACAATAGAGAGAAGCCAAATATATTTGATATTATCTTGACTTTTTTCAGGGGCACCTTTATATAATTGATGTTTCACAATCTGTGGATCTAGACCATCCTCTTGCCCTCAATTTTCTACGGGAAGATTGTGACCACGTCTCAGTAAGTGCTAATACTAGATTGTTTTTTAACAATGATTAATTTGACTGGAAAATGGTTTCTCAAGTATGGATTATTTCGACATTCACATGCAGGACTTTTTCAAAAAACATGGTGTGGCTGTAATGACCATAAGGGAGCTATTTGACTTCATTGTTGACCCGACAATTTCAGACGATAGTGTTGATAGCTATTTGGAAGAGGTATGTAAATACCTATTTATTTGGAATTTGCTCCTTAAATCAGTGGCAGCTTCAGGTTTAAAGTTGTAACATTTATGTATTCGCAAAGTCAAATTAATGAAGTAATTAATATCGGGGGCAGGTCCAACGCAAAGTTATAGAGCGAGGAGAGATATCCGTAGAGGATGAAATAGCGGATTCAGTATTCATGAAGGTTAGTAAAGTATACAGTCGTTATATGTGATTTGTGAAGCTATATATAATCAATCATCTTAATCTTATTGTTTTTTTGTGATGATCAGTCTTACATACCGAAATCTCTGGATGCTGTGAATAACCCGGAGGCTGATGTAGAGAAGATAACGAGCGGGCAGGACACAGGAGACATGCTGTACCAAACAATAACAGGGCTTAAGGATGCTCTTCCTAAAGTAGATGAGCAGCAAATAAAGGTGGATGTTGAAGTGGAGAAAGAGGAAGAAGAAGAAGAAGAAAGTGAAAAAGAAGAAGAAGACGACGAAAGTGAAAGTGAAAGTGAAAGTGAAGAAGAATTGGGTCCTGAAGACAAGAAAGCGGCAAGGAAAGAGCACAAGAAGAAAGTGAAAGAGGAGAAGAGAGAGTCTAGGAAGAACAAAACACCCAAATCTGTAAAGAAGAGAAAGAAGAAAATTTCCAAACCCCATAAGACCCGTTAATCTCTTCTTACTTCTTTTTCTCTTTTTTTTCCCCAGATTTTTATACTTTTCTTTGCCAAATTTGGCAAAGAAGTTTGGCAAAGTAAGAAGAACAAAACACCCAAATACTTTGCTTGTATTGTGTTATTTTTAATTAATTATTTTAGAAGTTTTGTTCCATAGTCTGTTCTTAAATGTGGTTAGAGCACCATTAAAAAAAGAAAAAGAGAAGAGAGAGTGTATCATTTGAGAGACTCTTATGGGTGTCTCAACTTCTTCTCAAACGTGTCACTGGTCTCAAATGAGACACCCTTTCTCCTATCTTTTTATTTAACGTAGAATATGTAAAATAAAAATGTGGCTCGAATAATAAGATACGCAACAAATAAACAAATGAACCAGACGGTAGTAGAATCAACACATGATAAGAAAGTACAGTTTCGTTTGAAAGCAGGTTCCACATCTGATTAAGCATCTAATAGTTCTTGGACAAAACAAAACAAGCCTAAAAATCCATAATCGAATGCAAACAACTCCTTAATCATCTGAACTATCCGTTGAGGAACAAGCTTCTTCTATTCTGGTACAAGGCGTGATTGATGAGGACTTCAAGCGACAAGCATTTTTGAAGATAAAACTCACGAAATCTCTCTCTTCTTGCTTTCCCCTATACCCTACAAACTCGAAAGTTTCAAGGCTCTCCAACAAACAGCTAGGAACAGAGATCTGGTCATTGTTCCAGCTAATCGGTTCATACTTCTTAAAACGTCCTTCAGTCTGCGTTTTTTATTTTTTTAAAAGAGAGAGAGTTAATAAGACTACACCATAGAGTGATAATAGATAGAAAAACAGTCAAGGAAGAAACTTACATCAACGCTGAGACTGAGAACTCGCAGTTTAGGAGAATCTTGGAGCAACCGGAAAAGTAACTTCGACCAATAATCAAAGCAGACACATAGCTTCAGATGTTCAAGCTGACTGAAGAAAATACCATCATGATACGTATACTGCACCACATATACAACGTAATAACAATAATTTCAATCTCAAGAAAAACCAATCTAGTGTTCTAAGTGATATAAAAAGATTTCGAACTTGAAGCTGATAGATGAAAACAGATTACCCCTTCTTCAATGTTCAATTTTACGCATAACGAAAGGCGTTTGACAGATGTGATTGATTCGAAGAGCTTCTCCAGATATTCATCAACACTGATATCTGCCTCTTCCACCTTAGGCATATGCACGATCAAATAGTTGAACAATCCATTATATTCTTCAACTTTGAAATACTTCAAAGAAGGGGTAACTATCACATACTCACCATTAATAGACATTCCACCCATTACTATCGGTAAGGTTAACCTCAGCAAGGACGGGCTAATAACAACTATCGGGTCCGCATTGTCATAACCATCTCGGTGAATAATCAGATCTTCAAGAACAGGGCAATAGGATAGAAGCAGCCGAAGACAATCTTTATTTAGGTAAGTTACAGATCCAAGTAGCAAATTTTTCAATGAAGGGAGAGAAACCGTCCGAGGAACATCCACATGAATATTTCTGCCGTTAAGTTTCAAAGTCACGAGCGATTCGCAGGTATATGATACGTACGATACTCAGCATCCTCCAATTCTGTATCAGTATAAGAGGAGGGGGAAAGCTAGCTCACCTTAAGGCCCAGTTAATGACCCATTAAGAGGTGGCATTCTTATGGGATCAAGTTCTTCTAGAAGTTATCGTTGGTGGGAGGTTGATGAATAAGGACAAGGATGAAGACACGTATGGAGAGAGAAGACGTAGGCTGCACAAGGGAAGGACAAACCACGTGACCTGTTTTTCTATTTATAGTTTGATTCTGTTGAGATTTGGGGTATCGAGTATTTTGATCAAAAAGCTTGTAAGGGGAGGAGAGAGACTCCATTTATTAATTCTCTCAAGCTTTGTAGACAACGTTATCATTGGAAATATCAGGAATCTGTTCTTATTTCCTTGTTATTGTTTGTTTACAGAGCAACTCGTAACAAACTTGGTATCAGAGCTCTCTACGAGATGGGTCCAAAAAAGAACGAAACGGAGAACGTACAGAAGGAGAACGAAAAAATCGCTGCGCTGGAGCGAGGCCTGGAAGAAATAAAGCAACAGATGGGAAGGCTGAGTGTGCTGGACCGTCTGGAGCAACGGCTGAACGAAGAGGCGGCGATCAAAAAAAGGCAGGAGGAAGAAGGATTGGCCTCGGGAGTGGTTTCACGCCAAAGCGGAGCTTCCCGAGCCGATTTCATTCAAGGAGAAGGATCGGGAAAAAGGGTTGAAGCCAACCCACCGCCACGTCTGGGCACAGTTCACGGTGGGGACCCCGGACATCAAACGGAAGGGTTCCCTTTTCAAAGTCAGTCATGGAAGCCACCGGAGGAGAGGAACGAACCCATGACGAGAAGGATAGAGATCCCGATTTTTAACGGAGAAAACGCAGAGAGCTGGGTGTTGAGGGTAGAGCAGTACTTCGAGCTGAGTAATTTTACGGAGACGGAGAAACTCCAAGCCGTGAGAATGTGTTTCAATGAAGAGGCGTTGATGTGGTACCGGTGGGAGAGAGATCGGAACCCCTTCCTCAACTGGGAACAGATGAAGTACCGCGTGCTAGAGCAGTTTTCGGCCTGTCACGACACTAGCGCCGGCGAGCGGTTGCTCACGCTGCGACAGGACGGACCCGTGAAAGATTACTGTCGGGATTTCATTGCTCTCGCGTCCAACGCTCCGGAGATATCGGAAACCGTACTGGAGTTAGCCTTTAAGATCGGCCTTAAACCAAAGATCCGTGCAGGGGTTAAGATGTTTGAGCCCTTAAACCTGAAGAAGATGATGGGAATGGCGAAGATGGTGGAAGAGTGGAACGAAACGGAGGAGTCACCGTCGGGAGGAACGAACAGGGTAAATCGCCAGGCCCATCAAAGGCCCTCGGCCCAAGTTCCGCAGGGGTCACAGAGTCACGGATATGGGTCACAGCAGAACAGGCCCAAGCCCAGTATGCCAAATGACAGACCCGCGACTCAGTTTCGAAACACAGAAGGGAGGAACCCTAACTCACACAACCGACTGAAACCCCCATTTCGCAAGTTGACGGCGACGGAGATCGCGAAATGGAAGGCAGAGGGGCTCTGTTTCAGGTGCGATGAGAAATTTCACGCGCGCCATCTATGTCCAAACAAGGAACTCCAAGTCTTGATGGTGCAGGAAGATGGAAGTGAAAGAGAGTGGGTCGATGACGTGGAGGAGATAGTCGAGGAGTGCGAGCAGGTGATAACGGAGATGGCGGAGCTATCACTTAACTCGATGATGGGGATCTCGTCTCCACGAACCATTAAGCTGATGGGCACCATCCGAGGCATGGAGCTGGTGGTGTTGATCGACTGTGGAGCGACGCATAACTTTGTCTCAGAAGGCGTGGTGAAGAGCTTGGGGTTAGCTGCCACTAATACTAGTGGGTATGGAGTGCTTACGGGCACAGGGATAACGGTGAAGGGAAGGGGAATATGCCGAGATGTGGAGCTGGTAATGCAAGGATTCAAGGTGCTCACCAGTTTTTTGCCCTTGGAGTTGGGAAGCGCAGACGTTATCCTCGGGATTCAGTGGCTGGAAACACTGGGAGATATGAAGGTTAACTGGAAATTGCAGATAATGAGGTTCAAGGTGAATGGAGAAAAGGTGACGTTAAGGGGAGACCTGAGTCTCTGTTGCTCGGCGATTTCACTGAAGTCCCTAAGGAAGGCCTTGGAACAGGAAGGACAGGGGATGATAGTAGAGTTTGGGGGGTTACAAGCAGAGGATGGCAGGGCGATTCCTACACCGCCTGCAGAGTTGCAACCTATCTTGGAGGAGTTCGCTCAAGTGTTTAACGAACCTGTTGGGCTACCTCCTTCACGAGGCAAGGAACACGCCATTGTGTTGAAGTCCGGCACGAGTCCGATTAGCGTCCGACCATTCCGATATCCGCATGCCCAAAAGGAGGAGATTGAGAGGCAGGTTACAACTATGATCGCCGCAGGTATCATCAGGGAAAGTGGCAGTCCTTTTTCGAGCCCAGTACTGTTAGTGAAGAAGAAAGACGGCAGCTGGAGGTTTTGCGTCGATTACCGGGCTCTGAACAAGGCGACGGTGGTTGACAGCTATCCCATCCCAATGATTGACCAATTGCTAGACGAGCTGCAGGGAGCAGTCATCTTCTCCAAACTGGATTTGAAATCAGGGTATCATCAGATTCTTGTGAAGGCGGAGGATGTGCCAAAGACAGCCTTTCGTACTCATGACGGCCACTACGAGTTCCTCGTCATGCCATTCGGCCTGTCGAACGCACCTGCAACATTTCAGTCACTCATGAATGATGTCTTCCGGCGTTATCTCCGCAAGTTTGTCCTTGTATTTTTCGACGACATTCTTGTCTACAGCAAAAACCGACAGGAACATGGGGAACACCTCAGGTTGGTTTTGCGAGTGCTGGCACAACACGAGCTCTACGCAAACCGGAAAAAATGTCAGTTTGGCAGTGACGTGATTGAATACTTGGGCCATGTGATTACGGCTCAGGGGGTGGCGGCTGACAAGGGGAAGATCCAAGCCATGGTAGACTGGGCAGTACCAAGGAATGTCAAGGAGTTGAGAGGCTTCCTTGGTCTCACAGGATACTATCGCAAGTTTGTACGGGGATACGGTGATATAGCTCGACCTCTGACGTCTCTGCTGAGGAAAGAGCAGTTCAAGTGGAACGAGGCAGCCACAGTAGCTTTCAACAAACTGAAGATAGCAATGACTACAGTCCCGGTGTTATCCTTACCAGACTTCTCAGCTCTGTTCGTGGTAGAATCTGACGCCTCAGGGGTAGGATTGGGGGCTGTGTTGATGCAGAACCAGAAACCTCTAGCCTACTATAGCCAAGCACTCACGGAGAGGCAGAAGTTGAAGTCAGTTTATGAGCGTGAGCTAATGGCGATCGTGTTTGCAATCCAGAAATGGAGACATTACCTCATAGGGAGAAAGTTCGTCGTGAGAACTGACCAAAAGAGCTTGAAGTTCCTGCTAGAGCAGAGAGAAATCAATCTGGAGTACCAAAAGTGGCTGACCAAGATACTGGGTTTTGATTTTGATATTCACTACAAACCAGGACTAGAAAACAAAGCGGCTGATGCTCTGTCTCGGCGAGCAGCGGTGCCAGAGCTCTTCGCACTATCTGTCCCGGCAGCGGTTCAGTTGGAGGAGATATGCTGTGAGGTGGACAAGGACCCCGAGCTGAAACAACTGATTGAGGAGTTGAAGAAAGACGCAACAACACACCCGGAGTACTCCTGGGTACAGGGGAGATTGCTGCGCCAAGGTAAATTGGTTATACCCAAGTCCTCTAAGCTTATCGGACTGGTTTTACGAGAATTTCACGATGGGAAGTTAGGAGGGCATGGTGGAGTTCTCAAAACACAGAAACGGATAGGGGAGATGTTCTATTGGAGTGGTATGATGACGGATATAAGGAGGTATGTCGCATCATGTCAAACGTGTCAACGACACAAGTACTCTACCTTGGCACCAGGAGGGTTGCTTCAGCCGCTTCCAATTCCATCCAATGTGTGGGAGGATGTGTCCATGGACTTTGTGGAGGGGCTGCCACGGTCTGAGGGGATTAATGCTGTGTTGGTAGTAGTGGACAGGTTGACTAAATATGCTCACTTCATCGGGTTACGACATCCATTTTCTGCCACAGATATCGCAGTGATATTCATACAAGAGGTAATCAGGTTGCATGGGTTCCCAAAGACAATTGTATCTGACCGCGACAAGGTCTTCACCAGTAATTTCTGGAGGGAGTTGTTCCGAATGGCAGGGACTGATTTATGCTTCAGCACAGCCTACCATCCCCAATCAGATGGGCAGACTGAGGTAACGAACAGAGGATTAGAAACACTGCTGCGTTGCTTCTCCAGTGAGAAACCAAGGTGCTGGGCAAAGTTTCTGCCGTGGGCAGAGCTATGCTACAACTCTTCCTTTCACTCTGCGATTCAGATGACCCCATTCAAGGCTGTGTACGGTCGGGATCCTCCTTCTTTGATCAAATATGAGAACGGGTCAACAACCAATGCGGACTTGGAGAACCGCCTGTTAGAGAGGGATGCTATGCTGTCCTTGCTTCAGAAACAGATTCACAAGGCACAACAGGTGATGAAACAGAGGGTCGACAATCACCGCCGAGAAGTTGAGTTTGCCATCGGGGATATGGTATTCCTCAAAATGCGTCCGTATAGGCAGCAGTCATTGGCAAGAAAGGTCAACGAGAAGCTGGCAGCTCGGTTCTATGGTCCATTTGAGGTTGAGGCACGGGTAGGAGCAGTTGCTTATCGTCTGAAGTTGCCTCCGGAAGCTCGCATTCATCCCACTTTCCATGTTTCTCAGCTCAAACTGGCTCAGGGAAGTTCATTGGCACCAGTCTCAATACCACCACAACTCACTGTTGAAGGAGTGCTGGAGGTAGAGCCAGAAGCAGTTTGGGGAGCACGGGTGAATGCTGTTTCGGGCCAAGATGAGGTATTAATCAAGTGGAAGGGCCTGCCAGATCACGATTGCTCTTGGGAATGGAAGAAGGTCATCAAAGGGCAGTTTCCTCACTTTGACCTTGAGGACAAGGTCAGTTTCAAAGGGGCAGGTAATGATACGTACGATACTCAGCATCCTCCAATTCTGTATCAGTATAAGAGGAGGGGGAAAGCTAGCTCACCTTAAGGCCCAGTTAATGACCCATTAAGAGGTGGCATTCTTATGGGATCAAGTTCTTCTAGAAGTTATCGTTGGTGGGAGGTTGATGAATAAGGACAAGGATGAAGACACGTATGGAGAGAGAAGACGTAGGCTGCACAAGGGAAGGACAAACCACGTGACCTGTTTTTCTATTTATAGTTTGATTCTGTTGAGATTTGGGGTATCGAGTATTTTGATCAAAAAGCTTGTAAGGGGAGGAGAGAGACTCCATTTATTAATTCTCTCAAGCTTTGTAGACAACGTTATCATTGGAAATATCAGGAATCTGTTCTTATTTCCTTGTTATTGTTTGTTTACAGAGCAACTCGTAACAGTATACAAGCTGCTCGGCAATAATATAGCAGCTGCACGTTGGTCCGAGTAAGTAAACCACTTACAGTTGAGATCTAGCTCACGAATGCAGCGAGAAACCGTAATTGCAACCCACTGATTAATATCCTCGGGTTGAAATGATGAAAAACATTCGAGGCGAAAGCTTTCTATGACCGGAGCTCTAAGCAATGGCAGATTCTTGTTGATAAAATCCCCAACTCCAGGGTCTGTTCCATAACAATTCTTCAGGAACTCGAGTTTAGGCACCCAAATCCAAAGATTTTTCCATCGCTTAGACAAAGTGCTCGTTGAAACAGTAACTTTTGTCGGAACAGACGATAATATCTTAACCAGCAATTCATCCGATAATCCACTGATTCTGTCCATACCTTTTACAACCCGTCCATGAAAAAAAAGAAAAACAAGAAGAAGAAATTAGTAACAATTGACACAGAGGAACGAGATAAAACCCTAGAAAAAAATCTGGAATGTTTAAAGCTTAAAACGGGACAAAACCCTAGAATGACAGAATCAGAAACACTCGGAGAACTGAGAAAACTAGCAAGTAGCAACAACTGAAAATCAATCCTACACAAAGCCCTAGAAAAAAGCTGGAATGTTGAAACCTAGAACAGGACAAAACCCTAGTTAAAAAAAAAAACCTGTGAAGTTTAGTCGAGTTTCGATTTTTGCTCAGAACCGGAAACAGAAGACAAATCAGAAATGTTCGGAGAGCTGAGAAAGCGTTGGTCGACACTGTGTAGCCACTTCGCCTACTGATTGTCTGAGTTAAAAACTTGAATCCAGAAAATGAAGAAGGGAGTGGGGAAATTAGAAGATATCGGAATCAAACCGTTGGGCTTCTAATTTTTTGGTGGGCCTAGGCCGACATTCATGTGAAATAGTTTGTTTGTTATTCACTTGAATCGAATGTTATCCCAATATTAAGAGTAAAAAACCGAACCAACCAAACCGATCTTAAACCAAACTAAAGTAGTATATTTGATCAGTTAAGTTTTTCTTCAATCCGAACGAGACCGCACCAAACCAATCAACCAATATATTTATTTTAATAGTTTAATTTTATATTATAATAAATCCCAAAGTAATTCCCAATCTTTTTCATTTCTTGAATTCGATTTATTATTTTTTTTCCAATACAATTAGAAATACACTGTAAACTCTATTTTTTCAACCAAAACAAAAACCTATCAAAGTAAAGACTCAAAGATTTGACCTAAACACCTAAAGATTACATTCACATTTTCATAAAATAAAAGAAATCATATCGCTTCCTTTTATTTTTGTTTTGTAATTTTTTTTTATAAACCAAAATAACACTAAACCAAACTAAACTGAACCAAACTCACCGAACACAAACCAAACCAAATTTAAACCGAACACAAACCAAACCAAACTTGCTTGGATTATGTTCAATTAGAATTTTATAAAAACTGAATTATCCAAACCGAACCAAACTCAAACCAATCTCGGAATTAAGTCGAAATGTCCATCCATAAGACATTACAACCAAATACAGTAATTCATTGTTTAGAAAAAACTCAAAAAACTATATAATGGAATACAATTATACGTTGTTGTTTTCTAGATCAGCTCTGCATCGTTTTCATCGTAAATTCAAGATCCTCAAATCGCATATTCGTGCTTTCAATAAGAACATATATGGAGACATCACAAAGAAAATAAAAGAAACTTTTGATTTGTTATGCGAGAAACATAATATGGTTCTTCTCTCTCCCACTTCGGAGATGATTGCTGCTGCTACGGTGGCTTTTGAAATTTGAAATCATTATGCTGATATTGAGGCACATTTTTTTGGGCAGAAATCGATAATTACATGGTTGCGCTATGGTGATCAAAACAATACATTTTATCACCGTACAACGCAAACGAAAAAAGCAAAAATACTCAATCATGCGGCTGGTGAATGTGGATGGTGTCGTACTTACGGAGCTGCACGATTTTAAAGAAGAAGAAATGAATCATTTCATAACATTTCTCCAAGCACAAAGTCCACAAGTTCCATCATTTACGGTATAGTCTCTTGAATCTCTGATCCCGTATCACTGCCCTCCGGAGAAGACTGACATGTTGGTGAGCGATGTGACGAAAGCAGAAATCAATCATGTTCTTCTCTCTATGCCGTCGAATAAAACTTCGGGTCCTGATGAGTTCACGACGGAGTTCTTTGTTGCAGTGTGGCTTGTAATAGGTTCTGATTTTGTTGTCGCAGTACAATCTTTCTTCATTTATGGGTTCATGTCGAATGGTGTTACAGCTGTGATGTTCTGCCTTGCGCCAAAGAAGATTGATGATCAAAACATCCGAGATTACCGGCCTATAACATTCTGCAACATGATATACGCTTCAGACATCAATTTACATGATCTAGCAAGAAAGAAATGGACGTCGAGACCAACAGTATTCTCGTTCGTCTCTTCTTCTCACGCATGTGATCGACAAAGACATATGTTTTCGCCTCCGTTCTCTTTGGCCTACACAGAGTGACGAGAACATTGATACCCTCAACCGATGGCGTGAAGTTCGCACAATCCCGAATAGATCGAGATAGTTTTCTCTTTTACGATTTATACTCTATTTTAGAGGTTTTGTTGCTCTGTTTTTCCAACTTTTCATCTCTGAACTCTTGTACATATTCTTTTTGTTGAACAATTAATATAACATTTCAAAAAAAAAAATTATACGTTGTTTTTTATTTCTATTAAAGACTTACTCGCTAACAAATCATCTTTATATTATTATTTAAAAAGTCATTTAGGAAAATGAACTTTATTTTGTAAATTATTACATACTATGCCATTACAAATAACAAAATATATTTGAAATAGGAAATGATATAATTGTCTTTCAAAACTATGGAAGAAAATATAGAAAATATATGTTTTTTCATTTTTTTTTGTGAACTACTCATCTATTATATCACAGTTGGCTAGAAGAGATGATAAGTGGAGCATCTACAACTGGCTCGGTATGACATACATGGAAAAATAAAAAAAACCTCGTGTTCAATCCCTTTTAGCAAGAGTATCGGCCCAGACATTTAAAACTCGAGGGATAAAAGATAAACTAAAGGTTTCGAAGAACTCTCTAAGAAATTGGAAGGAGTCGAGTTTTGCCATAAAAGCTGGCCAATTCGTCGGATTCTCGATTATGCTCACCAAATCCGAGCAATCAATCTCGAAGTTCATCGAAAAAACTGTCTTTCTCTTAGGCATTCCATCGCCCAAAGAAGACCATCCATCTCAGCGTGTAAGGCCGAGAGGCTTCTGCGACATCTTTGTTGTCCAATAAACTCATAACCCCTGTTGTCCTTAAAACACCATCCTATTCCACTAACCGGTCCATGATCGATCCAAGAGGCATCTATTTGACAGGTCGGGGTTCGGATGTCCAATGAAGGGACCGTCGTGACGAGAAGGTCTTGCGGTGCCCATACCTCCTCTTCAACTTCCTTTTGATTCGCGATCCTCAAACTTTCCGCTTCCAAGGTCGCGTGTTGAAGAGAGTCTTCCGGAAAAATCTCTTTCCCATTGAAAACTTTGTCATTTCTTGCTTTCCAAATGTACCATAGTATCCAAGGATATATATCCTTTTGTGGTTCAGGTAGACCTAACTCTTCTGGTTTCCAAAATAGGAAGCTCATATTTTGGTATATAGAAGCACTTGGGAAGTGACCCGGAAGGGACGGAAAGTCCGATAATGGCCAGACCTGTAAGGCCGGAAGACATTCAAATAAGAGGTGATTAATCGATTCATCTGGGGCACCATACCTAGGACAACGCCTATCGGTACCCATATGTCTATACGTGAGGTTTAATCGATGTCTATACGTGAGGATTTGACATGTTTTTTCATTAAAGAGAGTATTTACTATTTAGTTTCTTACGATATTAAAGTATTATACATTTTTAAATAATAATCAATCCACATATATTCAAAGAAAAAATTATATTTGAAATCTTGCAATATTTTTTACTATAATTTATATTATTTAATTTGAATATATATTAAAACAAAAGTTGAAAAATATTTTACTATTTTTATAAAGAATTAGACACAAAATTTTTTTTTTTAAGAGTTGGTGAACTGATCACAAATCTCAGAGTCATTAAGCGGTACATATTAGAGTTGGTGTTTCAAAAATTGTAGTTCTTTGCGGGTTATCCTGAATAATATTTTAGTCCACCATAAAATGGGTTAACTAAGCGGATTAGTCCGCTATGGAAAAAATTACTAGCGCGGGTTAAATCCTAATAATATTTATTTAACTTGTTCTTCTTGGTCCTCAATCTTTGTGATGAAAACTCCAATTTAACTTGTTTTTCTTCGTCTTCAAACTGATCATCTTTGTGATGAAACTCCAATAAATTCTTAAAAAATTATTGATTGCGATCCTTCAAAACATTTTCAGCACGAAATGGCATATTTCTTTCTTGGTTGTAGCCAATAGAATACGATTTTTTTAGTATTTTTTACAAAATTAGAATGACTGAATTGCACTAAATCTTGAGATATTATCAACTCTCGGTTTTAGATTGTTGGCTTATATCCAAAAACATGTTAGCTAACCAGACGTTAGAACTGAGAATCAACACATGATAAGGTACAGGTTTCGTTGAAAGCAAGTTCCACATTCGATTAAGACAACAAAACAAGTCTAAAATTCCATAATGAATGAAACAACTCCTTGAACATCTCAAGTTTCTGTTGACGAAGCTGAGGAAGAAGTTTCTAAGGAATAAAGTGGAGGCGTGATTGACGAAGACTTCAAGCGACAAGCATTCTTGAAGATAAAACTCACGAAATCTCTCTCTTCTGGTCTGCCACTGTACCCAGCAAACTCGAAAGTTTCAAGATTCTCCAACAAACATTCTGGAACAGAGTTCTGGTTATTGTTCCAGGTAATAGGTTTATACTTCTTAAAACGTACATCACACTGAGATAAACAAAGGGGAGAAAGAGAGAGAGAGTGTGTTAGTAAGACTACACCATAGAGTGATTTTAGATAGAAAAATAGTCAAGGAAGAAACTTACATCGACATAGAGTTTGAGGACTCGCAATTTTGGAGAATCTTGGAGCAACCGTAAAGCTAACTTCGACCAATAATCGAAGCTAATACATAGCTTCAGATGTTCAAGCTGATTGAAGACAATACCATCATGATACATGTACTGCACATGTGACAAGTAGTAGCAAAGGATTCAATCTCAAGAAAAAAACAAAGATTGCCAACTTGAAGTTGATAGATAGAAAAAGACTATCTCTTCTTCATTGTTGATCCATACGAATAATGAAAGGCGTTTGACTGACGTGATTGATTCGAAAAGCTTCTCCAGATGTTCCTCAGCGCTAATATCTGCCTCTTCCACCATAGGCATATGCGCAACCAAATAGGAGAACCTTTCGCTATAATGATCAACTTTGAAGTACTTCAAAGAAGGGGTAACTATCACATACTCATCAGAAAATTGTCCACCATCTATCGGTAAGGTCAACCTCTGCAAGGATGGGCTAATAACAACTATCCCTCTCACATTGTCATTACCATCTCGGTCAATTAGTAGATCTTCAAGAACAGGGCAATAGGATAGAAGCAATCGAAGAGAATCTTCATTTGAGTAAGTCACAGAGTGTAGGAACAAAGTTTTCAAAGAAGGAAGAGAAACTGTTCGAGGAACATCCACAAGAATCTTATCGCCGTTAAGTTTCAGAGTCACGAGCGATTCGCAGGTATACAAGCTGCTCGGCAATAATACAGCAAGCTTGTTCTTGTGACAAAGAGAACAGTAGTTGATATCTAGCTCACGAATGCAGCGAGAAACCGTAATTGCAACCCACTTATAAATATCCTCAGGTTGAAATGATTTATAAAAACATTGGAGGCGAAAGCTTTCTATGACCGGAGCTCTAAGTGATGGCAGATTCTTGTTAATAAAATCACCAAGTGCAAGGTCTGGCCCAAAATGATTCATCACGACCTCGATTTTAGGAACCCACATCCAAAGAAACTCCCATCGTTTAGACAAAACGCTAGTGGAAACAGCAACTTTTGTCGGAACAAACAATAATATCTTAACCAGCAATTCATCGGATAATCCACTGATTCTGTCCATACCTTTAGTAACAAGAACAAATTAGTAAACAATTGAAAACATAGCTACACAGAGGAACGACACAAAACCCTAGAAAAAATCTGGAATGTTGTAAGCTTAGAACGGGATAAAACCCTAGAAAAAAAAACCTGTGATGTTTACTGGAGGCTCGGATTTTTGCTCAGAGCCGTAATCTGAAGACAAACTCAGAAATGCTCGGAGAGCTGAGAGAGCATTTAACGACTCTGGTAGCCATTTCGCCTACTGATGGTTAAAACTTGAACCCAGAAATTTGAGGAAGATGAAGGAAGAGGGGAAATCAAACCGTTGGACTTCTAATTGATTGGGTTAGGGAATGGTTTAATTGCCCAAAACTAAAATCCTAATGATTTTTTTTACGGGCCTGGGCCGACACTCATGTTAACTTTTTTTTTTTCCCGCCATATTTTATTTTATTAACTAGATAGATAGATAGAAGTAGAAGTTAGAACTAGTCCTGGGCGTTCGGATATCCGATCGGATTCGGTTTGGATATCCGATCGGATTCGGTTCTGATATCCGATCGGATTCGGTTTGGATCCATTCGGGTTTTCGGATTTCCGGGTTTAAGATTTATTATCCATTCGGATATTTTAGAATTTCAGTTTGGGTTCGGTTCAGATCCATTTGGGTTCGGTTCGGTTTCGGATATCCAAAAAATCATTAAAAAAATGAAAATTGGTTAAATTTGAATAAAATTTGGACAAAACTTAACAAATATAACTAAAAACTTCGTATGTTTTGGTTA
Organism: Eutrema yunnanense; assembly: GCA_002933935.1. Taxonomy (NCBI): domain Eukaryota; kingdom Viridiplantae; phylum Streptophyta; class Magnoliopsida; order Brassicales; family Brassicaceae; genus Eutrema; species Eutrema yunnanense. The sequence goes on along the minus strand of PKML01012401.1, from coordinate 159,772 downwards.
TTTTTGGTCTCTCAATCTTTTTGGTATAAAAATAACTCATATCTTCGGATTTATAATTGTAATTTTGGGTTATCAAGTCTAAATATAATTAATATTTTGGGTATATAATTGTATTTCGGGTATCCATTCGGTTCGAGTTCGGTTTCGGTTCTTCGGATATAGGAATCTAGGATCCGTTCGGATATTTTAATGGTTTCGGTTCGGGTTCGGTTCCTCTTTTTCGGATCGGTTTCGATTAATTTTTTCGGATCCGGATATTATGCCCAGGGCTAGTTAGAACCAATACATTATCATTGTTTTAAGAAGAAAACCATATAACCAACCAAATAAACGCAATTACATGTTGTTTCTTTTCGCATGTGAGACTTACACGTTAGTAGATTATCAAAGTAACGTTTGTAAGAAAGTAATCTAACCAAATTATAAGTTGAATGTTTGAAGGTGACGTTTTCTGATTTTTGAGATATATCTAGTTTATATTGTTTGAAGGTGATCGTTGAATATTAATCTTCTTCTTTTTGAAGAGTCAAGTCGTTGTGTTTATTTCAAGAGTGTTCGTCTTGGCCGCTCAAAATTTTCGCCTTTCTGTGCATCTATGGAATCCGGCGTTATCGCTTGTAGACCGTTATTTATAATCGGTGTGTGAGTTTGCGAGATAGAAAACGGAGGCAAGGTAAAAAAAATTGCAGTGACGAAATTTCTAAATTTTAAATAGGTGAACTCTGAATCCATCATGGATAAGTGATTTCAAACATTAAATTGGTGGACATCTAAAACAATAGAAAGTTCGTGTAGTTTTCTGATAAAAAAAATAATAATAAAGATATTTTTAAGGTACTTTCTCATCAAATTATTTTAAGATCAATAAATGTAATACATACTGCTGGATCTGCTTGTTCCACACTATCCAATCTGCAATTATCAGTCGAAATCTAAATTAATATATACTAATAAGAGAGAGACAAACTAAGTCAATGGGTCAAGTCAAGTGAAAGTAATTCGTCTTGATCGAGAATTTATTCGTTATAATTTTTAAATAAACCAATTTGAAAAAAAACATTTCCATAATAAATCAAAGAAAGAAAAATAAAATACATGTAGAAAGCATATGTAAGTTAATGTAAGAAGCACCAATTTTTCTTCGAAATGGGACAGCCGCCGAAATTGTTGATTTTCGATCGATTGTAATTGTTTTCTCCGATGACAACAAAATATAACAATTCGACTACGATTTAACACCTAATTTTATTTTATCATTCTGCATTTGGGAAGAAGTATTTCCATGCACGTCAACGAACTAAGTCCACCGTATTAATTTTTTTTCTTCTATAAATAAACATGTATAAAAATACTATTTACTAAGGCTTTCCCACTAACGACATAGAACTTTTTAAAGTTAATATAATTTATATTTGTTCTTATTTTTAACCATTTTCATATATATGCGTGTTCAGATGGAATTTCGGATCATCCAAATTGTTGAATTAAATTTTTGGGAAACACCGTGTACTAAAAATAAACGACGAGCATAAAATAGAAACTACGTCCACGAGTCGAGATTGTGTTCCTTTTGAGCCTTTTTTAGGCCTATTGAATTTGTGTTGCAGCATTAGCATGGTTAAAATAATCTCAAAGAGGAAATGAAAGGATGTATCCCCTCTCGAATACTCTTTGATGCTCTAGTTAAATGGGGTAACATGACTGGACTGAAAGTCTGGTTTATGAGATAATATTTCTAGGTCTTAGTCGACAAGGAACTAAGACCTAATATCATGCTTGGTGTAAGGATATGGAAAAACAAAAAAAAAACTATCCTCTGAAAGGAGGTTGAAATTCCCCATCAGATAGGTGACGACCGTGACGTCATGTGATAAATTGATGAGAATAAAAACACAAAAGTGTATAGGTACACAAAAGTGTATAGGTACACAAAAGTGTATAGTATTAGACTCTCATAAAATTAAAATTATTTTTTATTAACTTTAGATTTTTTGGAATTTTTTTCGATTTTTTCGGAATTTGTTTCGATTTTTTTGAAAATTTAATGTAATTTTATTTTTTATTTTTTAATATTTTATTATTAAATATAATTATATTTCAAACCGTGTATAGGTCCGTATATATCTGTTAACGGAGATGTTGTAAAATAAACACATGATTCACAGTTGGAGATTTAAAATGGGCAAACAAAATAATTTGGGTATTTTATTGGGTACAAAAATAGTTCGGGTATTAAAAAGCTTATCGGAATAAAGTTGGGGTATTTTTATAGAATTTTCCCTTTCCTAAACTAAGATATTAGTAAATATCTATACTCTTTTTGATATTCATGTTTTCCATAATGTTGATATGATCGATCTCATCGATCTCCCAATTTCATGAGAGACCTCGTGGATATTTGATGGGAAGAGATATGTACTTCCCTGACACGGGTCGAGACTTTGATGATGTTGTGCCTTAATATGGCACGTCGCTCTAGAGATAAATCACTTTTTATCTCTCTTGCGAAAACTGTTCTCTCTCTTGCCGACGATCTTCTGCCCCTCCGATCTATCTTTTTGGCGCGCGTGGTGGCTCACCGCCGCCGAAGGAGGGACCCCGTGGTTACCATATTTCTTTTGGTAGGTTTCTAGCTTTCGTCCGCCGTTGTTCTGGTTGTGGCGCCGTGGGGGGAGGTTTTTCCGGCGAGTCCTCGTTTCGATGGTGGCGTCGCTGGGGTCGTGGTGGTGGAAGGTGGCCTCCTCCTAGGTCGGCGCGACTCTTCCCCAATCGCCTCGTCTTCTCGCCGGGTTTCTTCCATCGATTTGCTCAACTTCAACGGCTTCTTTTGAGAGCCTCCGTGTCGGCAGCGAGCGCTCAGGCCTTCACGGCGGTGGGGTTGTCGTTCATAGTCGACTATTCCCCTGCTCTTGGTCTCACTCACGGCTTCAGCTGAGAGGTGGTGAAGTGCATCTTGCCTCCTTGGCTCCGGCGGCGGTGTCTTGGTCCTCGAGGACATGACCGAGCTCCGATGTGGTTGTTCAAGGTTGGCTCGTGCCTAGTGGTTAGCCACAGAGTGGTGGGTCTCGTTGTTTCCCGGCAGGTGCGGCTCCACCGGAGGCGGTTCTCAACGGTGGTTTAGACGGGTGGCTGCTTGGTTCATCTAGGCGAGTTGGCTTCGTCGCCGTCTTCGTCATCGACGTGGCTTGAGTTTCTCAAATGTGAGTGTTGTTCCCGACTTAGATACCGTAGATTCGCGTTTGTGTTTTGGTCCTGGTTTAGTGTTGGCTCTTGGCATAGTCCGGTGTAGATGGTGGAGTGTTTCAGGATGTTAAATAGAGACGTCGATTTTGGTTATGGTCAATTTGTAACTGTGGGGGATGGTTCCTGTGGATACCAAGGTCTTCGCGGGAATGGCGATCGTAAGTGACTTTCCGATTGCCCGCTCGGACTCCCTTGTCGCCAGTTGCAAGTTAGTCTGTCTCCGACTCTGGAAATTCTGCTAGTTCTCGGAGAATCTATAAGCATTTTATCCAGAGGTTTGGGGATGACCTTGGAAGGATGTTGGTGGTAAAAATGATGAGAACTCTAGTTCTTCGGAGCTACGGACAATTCGGGATGGTCTGCGCTTAGGCGTGTGACTGCTGTTTTCTCGTCTGGTTTCGCTCCGGTTTTATCTGTCAATTCTCGCTTTCCGTCTCCCTAACTTTTTGGTGTAATCTACTGATATATCATGGTTTTTACCCGTTTTAAGCCATGATATAAGTCTTTTTTATAGAGTCTTTCTAGTATTTTGGAGTCTTTTAGAGTCTTTTCAGGTTTTAGGTACGTTTGGAGCATTATTGGAGATAGTGAAGCATTTTGGAGCATTTTGGAGCCAATCAGAGATCATGTAGCTGAGACACCGATTTGTGTGGCTACGCTTTGGATTACAATTCATTCAAGCTTTATTCTAATTTGTTTTTTGGTGAGAGAGCTTTTGAGGGAGACAAGTCTGAAACTCTGTTCGTCCGAGAGAAGATTTCGAACCCTTGTTTTACTCTCTTCTTTATTATTTATTCAGTCATGTTTATTGTTTCAATCTCTATGTCTGAGTAGATCATCTGTTAGGTTTAGGGTTCTCATAGGGGATTTCTTTGAATGCTAGGTTGATTAGTTGTTTAAGGTTCATAATCTGAATTAATTATTCACTTTAGGTTGTTCTCAAAGCTAATTTTGGATTGATCACCTAGAACTTAGATCTTAGGTTAATCGATTAGGCACGAGAGTGCAATTGAGAAACCTGATATAACTTAGGGTGAGCAAAATAACTATTCGCAAAGAGATTTGGTTTAGTTGTTTTGTGAACAAATCAAACTTGAACTAAAAGCTGGTTTAGACTTTAGGATTCGCAAAGAGATTTGGAACTCTAGGATTTAGACTTAGATAATTCTCGCAACGAGAGTTCGTTAATTATATTTTAGTGATTTGAGCTCAAGAATCGTGCGTAACCTGAACCCTGATTTGTTAATTTATCTGCATTCATTGATTTCCTGAGAAATACCCTGAACCTATCTTTCTCCCAATCGAATTACAACTTGTTTAATTTACGTGTTTGCTTTCCAATTCCATTGATCACTTAGCTTAATTCAATCATTAAAATCTATTGTGTGTTTTCTTGAGTCTATGTGGATTCGATCCCTAAGTATTACAATCGACAAAGCTTTAGTACTTTTAGGGTATTAATTTTCATCTATATCAAATTCGGCGCCGTTGCCAGGGATTCAATTCGCCATTAGATTTTAGTTTGAGAATTTGGACTAAGTTCGACCAGTATCGATCGACACCTTAGTGGTATCGGTCGATACCTGTCGTGAATTTTTGAGTTACTTACATTCTTGACTTTTGTGTTTCAGGTGCATGCCTAATCGTGAAACCAGAAGAAACAAGAGTACTGCGCTAGTTAATCTGTCGTTAGAGAAGCTAGCACTTTTGGAACGCACAAACATAAAAGCAAAGAAACCTTAGTGGTATCGATCGACACCTTAGTGGTATCGGTCGATACCTGTCGTGAATTTTTGAGTTACTTACATTCTTGACTTTTGTGTTTCAGGTGCATGCCTAATCGTGAAACCAGAAGAAACAAGAGTACTGCGCTAGTTAATCTGTCGTTAGAGAAGCTAGCACTTTTGGAACGCACAAACATAAAAGCAAAGAAACCAGCAGAGATGAACAACAATCGAGTGGTTTTGGTTCAAGATGAAGCTGGTGCTTACAGAGACCAAGAGGGTCGATTGTGCAATGAGAGAGGGCAACGATTGGACGGAGAAGGGAACATCATTCCACCTCCTGTTGTTGTCGAGGAGATTGTCGCTGGGAATGTTGTAGCTAATCGTGGGAGGACGCTTGGTGAGCACAACAAACCTGATCAGTTCTATGCCAATCGAGCTGCGATTCGCATTCCAACTTTTTGGAGGAATGACTTTGAGCTAAAACCTGCGTACTACGCTCTTGTGAGTCAGCATCTTTTCCATGGTCTATCTAATGAACATCCTATGGATCATATCGAGAGGTTTGAGGATTTGGTCACTGGTATGAAGTACAATGGAGTGCCCAATGAGTACCTTTTCTATAAGCTGTTTCCATACTCTCTTGGTGGAGATGCAGCTTATTGGCTGAAGCAGTTGCCCCCTGGTTCGCTAACTACATGGGATGAGATGAAGAATGCATTCCTGAATAACTTCTATGATGATGGGAGATCCGAAGAGCTCAGGAACAAGATCTCTCAGTTTTCTCAGGGTCCGACAGAGGCACTCAAGGCTGCTTGGATTCGATTCAGGTCGTATCAGAGAGACTGTCCACACCATGGGTTCACTCAGGTTCAGCTGTTGGGTACTTTCTACAGAGGGGTCGATTGGAGGTACCAGATGGCTTTGGATGCTGCGAGTAATGGAAATTTCAACACCAGGTATCCAGATGATGCAGTTGTGCTGATTGAGAACTTGGTGTCTAGCAATAGCACCAAGAATGCTGATTTCGAGCGGAAGCAGCAGGCTGGATGAGTTGATGGATCGCATATTGCTAATGTTCAGGCTAAGCTAGATTCAATGCACAATCTCTTGCTGGGAAAATCGATGAAGGCAGTTCATTTTGCTGAGGAAGTCGAGAATATCAATGAGGATGAAGAAGAGGATGTTAACTACATTGGTGGTTCTGTTTTTCAAGGTCAGAGGAATCAATACAACAACAACCGAAACTTCAACAACAATTTTCAGCAAGGAGGATTAAAATCTAAAGCCAATCCAAGTGGTTTTGGGTCGAATCAGTTTAGCCAGAAACCTTCTCAGAACAATGGTTATACCAGGAACTATGAGAATTCATCTTATCAATCCGTACATGCTAAAACCCCAGAGAGCAAGATCGAATCTATGTTTGAAACGTTGGTTCAAGGACAGCAACATATAGCAGTGGATTTCAATGGTAAAATAGATGCTCTATACAAAGATCTGAGTGGAAGGATCGATGCTCTTGGTATTCATCAAAAGAAGCTGGAGACTCAAGTAGCTCAGACTTCAGAGGCTGCGAAAAGACAAGAAGGTTTTCTTCCAGGGAAAGGAGAGAACCCAAAGGCATTCATCAATGCGATCACCTTGAGGAATGGAAAAGAAGTCAATACAGGAGCACAAATTGGCCAAACTACAGACAATTTCGTCGATCTCGACGATGAGGATTCTGAAATCCCCAGGGTATCAATCGACACTAGCCAGCATCGATCGACACCGATCAAGATACTTTCACGGGAAAACTCAAAATCCCGTGTATCGATCGATACCACTAAGGTATCGATCGACACTGATCCTACAGTCGATTCAGCACCTAAGGTTTTGAAGGAGGTATCTGATTTAGTTGCAGAGAGAGTTTGCATACCGATGATACCTTATCCCAAGGCTATTGGGAAGACTAAGAAGGAGGTAGAAGACTCTAGATGCAAGGCCATTATGGATAAGCTGATTGTTGAACTTCCTTTCATTGATGCTATCAAGTCTTCTCCAGCTTTCAAGAGATATGTCAAGAAGATGGTGTCTAGCAATGTGAACCTTGTGGACGGATGTTTGATGATTACTAATGAGTGCAGCGCAATCCTGACCAACATGATCCCAAAGAAGCTACCAGATCTAGGGAGTTTTGTGTTGGATTGTACGATCTTTACAGACAGATTTGAGCGTTCTCTTTGTGACCTTGGCTCAAGTGTCAACCTCATGCCATACTCAGTTTCTAAGCGAATGGGGATGACATACTTCACTTCAACAAGGATCTCATTGATACTTGCTGATCGCTCAGTTCGACTTCCAGAAGGACTGCTCGAAGATGTTCCTATTAAGATTGGGAATTGCTTGATCCCAACTGGCTTCATTGTCCTGGAGTATGATGCAGAACCCAGAGATCCTCTTATCTTGGGAAGGCCGTTCCTAGCAACAGTTGGTGCTCTGATTGATTGCAGGAATGGGAAGATAGCTCTTAACATCAGTGATTTGGTCATGACTTTTAACATGGAGAAGATGATAAAGAGACCAAACATCGATGGGCAGACTTTCTTTATAGATACCTTCAGTGACATTGCTGAAGAGTACTTCCTGGAGATGCACCATGATGATTCATTGGAGAGAGCATTGGTATGTTCAGCTGAGTCAGAAGTTTATTCGGATGAAGTTGCTGCTGGATACTCGAAGATGCTTGATACATCACCACCAGTATCGATCGATACTCCTCTAGTATCGATCGATACCCTGCGACCAGAAAGGGAGTTGGTCGAAAGTTCTAAGCAAGCTGCTGGGCTTTGCAATTGGAACGAGGAGAAAGCTCCTAAGGTGGAACTCAAGCCACTTCCAGCAAACCTGAGGTATGGTTTTTTTGGTCCAAATTCCACATACCCAGTGATTATTAATGCTTCTTTGAACAACGCAGAGATTGCCTTACTGCTGAGCAAGCTGCGCAAATATCGCAAAGCTCTTGGCTATTCTCTTGATGACATTTCAGGTATATCACCGGACCTGTGCATGCATATGATTCATCTTGAGGACGAGTCAAAGGCTTTAGTTGAGCATCAGAGGAGGCTGAATCCAAACCTGAAAGAAGTGGTTAAGAAGGAGGTCATGAAACTCTTGGATGCAGGAGTTATCTATGCCATCTCGGATAGTTCTTGGGTCAGTCATGTGCACGTTATTCCTAAGAAAGGAGGGATAACTGTGGTGAAGAATGAGAAAGATGAGATGATTCCTACCAGGACTATCACTGGGCATCGAATGTACATTGACTACATGAAGTTGAATGCAGTCACAAGGAAAGATCACTTCCCATTGCCATTCATCGACCAGATGTTGGAGAGGTTGGCTAGTCATCCCTACTATTGTTTTCTCGATGGGTATTCATGTTTCTTCCAGATTCTGATACATCCAGATGACCAAGGGAAGACGAATTTTACATGTCCATATGGCACATTCGCATACATGAGAATGCCATTTGGATTGTGTAATGCTCCAGCCACTTTTCAGAGATGCATGATGTCTATCTTCACAGACATGATTGAGGATTTTATGGAGGTATTCATGGATGATTTTTCAGTGTACGGATCATCATTCAAGAGCTGTCTGGATAACTTGTGCAAGGTTCTAGAGAGATGTGAAGAGAAACACTTGGTCCTTAATTGGGAAAAGTGTCACTTTATGGTTCATGATGGAATCGTGCTTGGGCACAAGGTTTTTGAAGCTGGGATCGAAGTTGACAAAGCCAAGATTCAGGTCATGACAAGCCTCCAACCACCGACTTCTGTTAAGGATATTCGAAACTTCCTTGGTCATGCTGGGTTTTACAGGAGCTCGCCCACTCACCGCTCTACTATGCAAGGAGATCAAATTCGATTTCACACCTGAGTGTCTTGCAGCCTTTGAGGAGATTAAAAAGGCTTTGGTGAGTGCTCATATTGTGCAACCTCCTGATTGGACTTTGCCTTTTGAGATCATGTGCGACGCTAGCGATTTTGCTTTTGGATCAGTTTTGGGTCAGAGGAAAGACAAGAAGCTGCATGTTATCTACTATGCCAGCAGGACATTGGATGATGCTCAGAGGAATTACAGCACCACAAAGAAGGAACTACTTGCAGTTGTTTTCTCCTTTGAGAAATTTCGATCCTACCTGATTGGGAGCAAAGTAATTGTTCATACTGATCATGCCGCTCTCAAATATCTGATGCAGAATAAGGATCTCAAGCCTCGCCTTTGTCGTTGGGTTCTTTTGCTACAAGGTTTCGACATTGAGGTTAAGGACAAGAAAGGAATAGAGAACGGAGTCGCTGACCATCTTTCGAGGATTCAGATCGATGCAGACATGCCTATTGATGATCAACTACCAGAAGAATCCATTTACTTCATTGAAACTGAGTTTCAAATGGGTTTTTCCGAAACTTTGCAATTCCCACGAATTGCAGGTTTTGGTATCGATCGACATTCACCTGGTGTCGGTCGATACCCTGCGATTTCCGAACCTGTTTTGACTGTTGAACACCTTGGTGCTTCTGAAGGGTATCTAGTCGCTGCAGCTGATTCTGATCAACCATGGTACGCTGATATCGCCAACTACCTCGATGCAGACGCAGAGCCAAAACGTCTCAAGAAATATGACAAAAAGAAGTTTTTACTTTACATAAGACGATTCTTTTGAGATGAACCTTACCTGTACAAGCATTGTTCTGATGGTATCTACAGGAGATGCATTGCTGAATCCGAGGTACCAAATGTTCTGTTTCATTGTCATGGATCCGATTATGCTGGACACTTTGCTACTTTCAAGACAATGTCCAAGGTTCTTCAAGCAGGCTTCTGGTGGCCTACTATGTTTAAGGATGCACATGCCTTCGTTTCGCAGTGCGATACGTGTCAGAGGAGAGGGAAGATCAGTAAGAAACATGAGATGCCACATAACTTCATCCTGGAGGTTAAGGTTTTTGATTGTTGGGGCATCGATTTTATGGGTCCCTTTCCTTCGTCATATGGGCACAAATACATCTTGGTTGATGTGGATTATGTATCTAAGTGGATTGAGGCCATTGCTAGCAGAACCAATGATTATTCAGTGGTCCTTAAGCTGTTTAAGACCATCATTTTCCCTCAATTTGGAGTACCTCGAATTGTGATAAGTGATGGTGGCTCTCACTTTATCAACAAGGTTTTCGAGAAGTTGCTGAAGAAGTACTGTGTGAATCATCGTGTTGCTACTCCTTATCACCCTCAGACCAGTGAACAAGTTGAAGTTTCCAACAGGCAGATCAAGGAGATTCTAGAGAAGACGGTAAATGTTACCAGGAAGGATTGGTCTGTGAAGCTGGATGACGCACTTTGGGCTTACATGACTGCTTACAAAACACCACTTGTGACTACACCGTTTCACTTGCTGTATGGAAAATCGAGCATAAGGCAGCATGGGCTACAAAGATGATGAATTTCGACATTAAGTCTGCTGTTGAGAAGCGATTGATCAAGCTGAATGAGCTCGATGAGATTAGGCACCTTGCCTATGAGAACTCGAAACTGTATAAGGAGAGGACTAAGGAAATTCATGACAAGAAAATCCTTTCCAGACACTTTGAACCCAATGACCAGGTACTTCTGTATAACTCTCGTTTGCATTTGTTTCCTGGTAAATTGCGTTCTCGTTGGTCAGGTCCTTTCACAGTCAAGGAAGTTAGACCACATGGTGCGATTGTCCTGACAAATCCTTCACTACTAATGGACAAAGGGTGAAACATTATTGGGCGAAAGCCGAGATTCCAGACGGACACATAATGCCTCTGGATGATGCACCCACTGCCTGAACGGCGGTACAGTCAAGCTAATGACGTTAAACGAACGCTTGGTGGGAGGCAACCCATTGGTAAGTCTGTACATATGAGTCTTTTATTTTTGTAGTTTTTGTTTTTGATATATCATGGTTTTTACCCCTTTTAGGCCATGATATAAGTCCGTTTTATAGAGTCTTTATGCTATTTCGTAGTGTTTTAGAGTCTTTTACAGGTTTTAGCACGTTTGGAGCATAATTGGAGTTATTGGAGCTTTCTGGAGCATTTTGGAGCAAGGCTGAAGATCGTGTTGCTGAGTACCAGATTTCACGATCAGTGTCGATCGATACCCATCGCAGCAAGACACGACCCGCGACTTTAATGAAGAGTTGAAGAATTGCAATTTGGTCCAGAAGTCTTTAATATTTACAAGAAGCCCCAAAACGTGATTTAGGTTATTTATAGGGATTTTACAGCCACTTTGTTGGCTATGCTTTATTTTGTATGCTTTATTTTCTATACTTTGATTCTACATTTGGTTTTTGGAGAGACAACTCTGAACTCCTGTTTTTATTGATTTCTTTGATGATCTATTCAATCATGTTGTTTTCAATCTCCATGTCTGAGTAGATCCACTTTAGGTTTGGGGGTTTTCTCATAAGGGTTTTCTCTGAATGCTAGGTTGATTAGTTTTATTAGGATTCACTATCTGAACTAGTTCTTCACCTTAGGTTGTTTTCAAAGCTAATTCTAGGTTGACGAATCTGGAACTTAGATCTTAAGATAATTGATTAGGCACGACAGTGCAATTAATTACCTGATAGAACCTTAGGTGAGCAAATTGATTATTCGCAAAGAGATTTGGTTTAATTGATTTGTGAACATATCAACCCTGAACTTTAAAGCTGATTTAGACTTTAGGATTCGCAAAGAGATTTGGAATTCCTAAGATTTAGATTTAGATTTAGATAATTCTCGCGACGACAGTTGGTTAATTATACTTTAGTGATTTGAGTTCAAGAACCGCGCTAAATCTGAATCCTGTTAGCTAGTTTGTCTGCATTCATTAATTTCCTGAGAAATACTCTGAGCCTATCTTTCTCCAATTGATACAATTCTTTTAATTTCTGCACTGCTTTCAATTACATCTGTTGGCTTAGCTTAAGTCGGTACTATATAATCTATTGTGTGATTTCTCTGAGTCCTTGTGTTCGACCCCTAACTATACTACGACTACTGCTTTAGTACTGTTAGGGTATTAATTTGAGCATATTAAATTTGGCGCCGTTGCCGGGGACTCAATTTCGCCATTAGATTTTAGCTGTCGAGTTTCAACTAAGCCCGTCGGTATCGATCGATACTATCTAGTATCGATCGATACTCGTCTTTTTCTTTTGTTGATATCGATCGACACCACTTGGTATCGATCGATACTCATTGTGTTTTTGGTTACTTACGTGCCTTGTCTAGTGTTTTGTTTTCAGGTGTATGCCTGTTCGTGAAACCATAAGCAACAAGAGCACTCAGCTAGTTGAACTGTCATTGGAACAGCTAGCACTTGTGGAACGCGCAAACAGAAAGACAAAGCAGACATCAGGGATGAACAACCCAGTGGTTTTAAGAGCTGATGAGGCTGGAATCTTGAGAGACCAAGAGGGTCAAGTGTGTAATGAGAGAGGGCAGCGACTTGATGAGGCTGGAAACGTCATTGCTCCTCCTGCTGTTGTTGGTCAGATTGTCGCGCCAGATGCGCAAGCCAACGCTAGGAATGCTGTGGTTAATCGTGGTCAAACGATTGGTGAGTACAACAGGCCTGATCAGTTTTACGCCAATCGATCAACGATTCGTCCTCATGCGTTTGAGAGGAATGACTTTGAGCTGAAACCTGCATACTACACTCTTGTGGGACAGCATCTCTTTCATGGTCTTCCCAATGAGCATCCTATGGATCATATCGAGAAGTTCGAGGACTTGGTTACTAGCATCAAGAGTAACGGAATGTCATCTTTTCTGCAAGCTCTTCCCCTACTCTCTAGGTGGAGATGCGACTTACTGGTTGAGGCAGCTACCTCCTGGATCACTGACTACCTGGGAGGAGACTAAGAAGGCTTTCCTGATCAATTTCTACGATGATGCACGATCTGAAGATCTGAGGAACAAGATCTCTCAGTTTTCTCAAGGTCCGACAGAGGCACTCAAAGCTGTTTGGATTCGTTTCAAGTCCTATCAGAGAGACTGTCCGCACCATGGGTTCACTAGGGTTCAGCTGCTAGGTATCTTCTACAGAGGGATCGATTGGAGGTACCAGATGGCTTTGGATACTACGAGCAATGGGAACTTCAATACCAGGTATCCAGAAGATGCGTTTGTACTGATTGAGAACTTGGCGTCTAGCAATAGCACCAAGAATGCTGATTTCGAGCGGAAGAATCAGGCTGGAGGAATCGACGCTTCGCAGATTGCTGAAGTTCAAGCCAAGCTGGATTTCCTAATCGGGAAAAATCAAAGAGCGGTCCACTTTGCTGCTGAGAATGAAGTGGAAGATGTTAACTACATTGGTGGTTCTGGTTTTCAGGTTCAGCGATTTGGGTACAACACCAATCGAAACTTCACCAACTATGCTCAGCAAGGAGGGTACCAATCCCCACCACCCAAAGCTCATGAGAGTAAAATCGAAGGTCTGCTTGAACAGCTGGTTCAAGGGCAGGAGAAGATGACAGTAACCTTCAATGGGAAACTGGATGCTGTGTACACCGATTTGAGTGGAAGGATCGAGACTCTCAATACCAGTCACAGGATGCTGGAAACGCAAGTAGCTCAGACTGCAGTAAATGCCAAGGGAAAGACGGTTCATTCACACAATGCACACATCAATGCAATCTCCTCAAGTGCAGAAAATTTCGATGAGGATCCTAAAATCGCCAGAGCATCGATCGATACCCCCAAGTGTCGATCGATGCCGGTTACAATTCTGAAACGGGACACTTCCAAAACCCGTGTATCGATCGATACCCCCATTGATATCGGTCGATACTGAGGCAATTTTTGAGGAGACACTTGAGACTTCGACTGTGGTGCCTAAAGAAGTTCAAGAACGAGTCTATATACCGAGGATACCTTATCCCAGAGCTGCTGGGAAGACTAAGAAGAAGGTAGAGGACGCCAGATGCCAGGCTACGCTGGATAAGCTGATTGTGGAGCTTCCTATTGATGATGATATATCTGCCAAGGACAATTCAACAGCGATAGCATCGATCGATACCCTGCCTGGTGTCGATCGATACCCATCGCAGATCGAGCCAGAAACTGTGAAAACACCTGAGTTGATCGAAGAAAGAGTTCGCAAGCCCAAGAAGCTAAATCCTATTCCTCGACACCTCAGAGATCTCATTTCTCCAAAGCAGCTGCGTGGTTTTGAGAAGATGGTACAAAAGATCTCCCAGGAATCGTCTTTTGAAGAAGCTCTAGAGTCCCGTCCTCTGCTAAGTCACTTCAAAGATTGCAGAGAAACTGAGAAAGAGATTAAGGCACTTTTCATTAAGGCTAGAGGTGCACCACCTCCACTAAGACAGCTGACCCAAAGGGAAGACCCAGGAAGATTCGCAGTTCCATGCTCCATCTCTGGAGTTGAGTTCAAAGAGTCTCTCGTTGACTCAGGAGCTAGTGTCAATGTCATCTCAAGGGCTATTGCAGAACGGTTGGGCGCTGATATTCGATCTTCAAAGACATCTATCATATTCGCAAACGATTCTACCTCGCTTCCATACGCTACTGTCCATGGTTTGTTTGTTAAAGTAGGAGATTGTCTGGTGCCTACTGATTTTCAGGTTGTAGAGATAAGTGCAATATCTCGTATGCCTTTACTCCTGGGATGACCATTTATGGCTACTGCTGGTGCAATCATAGACACGCCTAATAAGAGAATCTCTTTCTCTTACATTGACGGAGGGGTCTATTATGATGTCATTCCCCCTAGAGGTGCTCCCACACGTGTCTCTTGCATTGAGGTTGTCACAGGAGAGACATTAGCAGTTGATCTTTTGGAAGAGCCTCCTGACAAGCCAACTGTCACAGACGTTTCAGTTGAACCGCCCAGCATCCCCAAGGAAGTTGTCAAGAAGGCTGAGGCAACAAAGAAGAAGGTGAAGAGCAAAAGAGTCGAAAATCCCCATGTCACTTTAATCCCTCAGAAGTGTGATGGAAATTCGATTGAGTACAAGGTAAAGTGCAAAGGAGCCTCGAAACCATTCTCTAAGGCTAGAGTTCTTCTTACTTCTGAGCTGAAAGAGAAAGGAAAGGAGTTCGTGGAAGGCATGTTGAGCAAAACTCTGAGGATAGCGATGTCAAGTTGTGGAGCCTGTTCTGGTGCAAGCTCGCATTCTTATCTTGCCTGAAGGGCGTTACAGTCAAGCTACTGACGTTAAACAAGCGCTTGGTGGGAGGCAACCCACTGATGAGTCTGCTTTCGATTCTTTTTCTTTTTATTTTTCGTTTTGTGTCTGTGTCAGGATAAACAAGGAGAAAAACTCAAAATCGCCTTAGTGTCGATCGATACCCCACTGGTATCGGTCGACACCAATCGCGAATAGACGGTTCATCATATCGATTTAAGCATGGTATCGATCGATACCAGGCTGTGTGTCGATCGATACCAGATGTTCCAGCACGGTAACTTCTTGTTTCTCTTCGTTCTATTAT
>PKML01012401.1:125606-137842 GCA_002933935.1 Eutrema yunnanense | reverse complement strand
TTTAGTACTTTAGGGTATTAAATTGAGCATATCATTGATCACCTAGAACTTAGATCTTAGGTTAATCGATTAGGCACGAGAGTGCAATTGAGAAACCTGATAGAACTTAGGGTGAGCAAAATAACTATTTGCAAAGAGATTTAGTTTAGTTGTTTTGTGAACAATGCAAACTTGAACTAAAAGCTGGTTTAGACTTTAGGATTCGCAAAGAGATTTGGAATTCTACGATTTAGACTTAGATAATTCTCGCAACGAGAGTTGGTTAATTATACTTTAGTGATTTGAGTTCAAAAATCGTGCGTAACCTGAACTCTGATTTGTTAATTTATCTGCATTCATTGATTTCCTGAGAAATACCATGAACCTATCTTTCTCCCAATCGAATTACAACTTGTTTAATTTACGTGTTTGTTTTCAATTCCATTGATCACTTAGCTTAATTCAATCATTAAAATTTATTGTGTGTTTTCTTGAGTCTTTGTGGATTTGATCACTAAGTATTACAATCGACAAAGCTTTAGTAATTTTATGGTATTAATTTGAGCTTATCATCTACTATATTTTTGTTGTTGTTTATGTTTGTCTGTTTTTCCTCCTGAGTTTTCTTGGAAATTATCGTTACAGGTTCGATACCAATTGCTTTTTGCTACGGTGTCGGCATATGTATCGAATATATTTGCTTCCATGTTTTTTTTTTTTTTGGCATGGGACCAACCTATAGGTCGAACAATTTGTTAACTCATCTTGTAACACCTGATCTTTTTCATTTCTATGAAATATTTACCATTTAGCAAAAAAAAAATATGGCACGTCAAAGCACCTTGAGTTTGGGCCTTTGTCTCCTCCGAGTGGTTTTATGGGTGAGTTCCAGGGCTGCTACACTTACGCATTCTCACTTTTCCTCGGCGTCCTCTACAATGTTTTCATCGATGATTCTGATCATTTTTTCTAGTCCTCTTTATTTTTTAGAGAGTTTTTATAGATTTTATGCGGGTTCTCCGTGTGGGTCGGGTCTAAGCCGGCTTAGTTACCTGAATCTCTGTGAGTTATCTTGTTACGAAGAAGCAATAATTGCACCTTACTGCTTTTATTATTGTTTAGATGGCGCAATAGATATTGTAAGTGGTGACATGACTCATGTTCATACTTGCGTACTCTTATTACTTGAACTACTCTTGTTTTTTTTTGTCGCGTTCGGGAGATTCTTCACTAGATTGAGAGGAAAGCTTAATAACCCCGAGACAAATTCAACCTAGAAACAACTTAGGGAGTGTATTGAACTCAACATTTGAAGTGATTTGAGTTTTAATAAGTTTTAATAAGATTTTAGATGATTTTGATGATTTTGATAATTTTTGGTGAATTAAAAAAAGTTGTTATGATTTGTTTTAAAATTCTCTGGAATCCCACATAAAACCATGATATATATATATGAGTCTTTGTATTTTTAACTAAGAAATTCCTCTAAAATCCATTGAAATCATTAAAATTTCAATAATTAAAACATCTCCAATAACAATAGATTTTAAAATCCATGTTTGAATAACATATGATTTGTCATTTTAATTTAAATCACTCCAAATGCTCAGTTCAATACACCTAAACTATATATAAAAAAAACTTTTCAAATTTCCCAAAAACATGTCAAAATATTCGAAAACATTCGAAAGTTTTTATTTTCTGAATTTTTTTAGAAATGTATGATAATTTTTTTTTTTGGGGATCAAAACAGCAAAACTGTATGATAATTTTGTAATTACGGAGAAAACGTGATGAACAATGTCGACTGACTTTTTTGTTGGCGCAAACAAAAGTAAGTTTTTGTCAAGTAGGAATGTAAAACTTTGTTAACATAGATAAACTTAGGGAAAAAAGCTTAAAAAAACACAAACTATACATAATTTCGACGTTTAATACACGAACTATTTTGACATCCAGGAAAATACACAGACTAACGTTGGCATCCATTTTAATACTTAAACTATCAATCACTCTTTGTTTAATACATAAACTATTAAATTTCGTTTATTTTACAACATTTATTTTCTTTCAATTCTCTCATCCTCTCATTTTGGGTTTTCAAAATATAAATGTTGTAAAATACATGAAATTTAATAGTTTAGGTATTAAACAAAGAGTGATTAATAGTTTGAATATTAAAATGGATACCAACGTTAGTCTGTGTATTTTTTTGGGTGTCAAAATAGTTTATGTATTAAACGTTCAAATTATGTATAGTTTGTGTATTTTTAAGTTTTTTTCCCATAAACTTATGTTAAAATTTCCGTAAATTCATGGATACGATTGTCCCAAAAAAATTTACTTCAAAAATTCTTTTTCAATGGCTTCACTCACACGAGATTTAAATTACTTTAGAAACACTTTGGATCACAGATTTATACGAAAAATGTAACCAAGCTTTTCTTCCACACAATTACACAAATCGATATCGTTGATTATTTTACACATACAACTCTCTTTACTATAAAACCAAATCTCTAAGCAAAGCGAGTTTTGGTCTCATCTATTCTCTCTTCTGTGATGGACTATTCATCATCTCTCGATCCCAACACCAACCCTTTCGACCTTCATTTCTCCGGTAAACTTCCGGTGAGTTCGAAATTTTCCTTCTTTCAGCTCAATTTCTGCCGGATCGGTGTTGCGGTGATTTAATCTGGGTTTTTGTTGTTCTTGTTCGTGATTCAGAAAAGGGAAGTCTCGGATTCGTCTTCTCTTGATTTGGTGAAAGACGAGGTTAGTTCTTTCATGGAACACTTTGTGTGCAACACTTCGACCCTCAAACTTTTAGCTTGAACAAGTTCTCAGATCTCTGATTTAGACATTACATATTTAAATTAGATCAGTGATGATGTAATAAAAGGCTCAAAAATATGGTCAGATTCAAACAAAATCGAAGCTTTACTTAATCTGTTTTGTTGATTTGATTATATGGGTTGTGACTTCTGAACAGAAGGCAAATATGTTACAAGAGGAGTTAAACCGGGCAAATTCCGAGAACAAGAAGCTAACCGAAATGCTAGCCAGAGTCTGTAAGAATTACTATGCTCTACAAAATTATCTCGAGGAGTTGCAGAGTAGGAAGAGTCCTGAAAATGATAACTTTCAGAACGAACAGCTAACGAGGAAACGAAAACAGGACGTTGGTGAGTTTGGTAGCTCCTCCCCAATAGGACTCGGTTGCGGAACAACCGAGATTATCTCCGCTGACAAAGCAGCGGTTTCGACTGCGTATTATCCCGCTGATAAGTCTGATTCAAGCTTGGTAAGTGTTTGTCTTGTTCTTTATTGATAAGCATACAAATGTATGTAGTATAAATAGGAATGACTGAGATTTAGAGTCATTAGACTTAAGGGTCTTCTGACCAGTTGGTTCTTGTCTGCAATTCTTGATTTAAAGATAACAAAGAATATTTGTTCCTCTTCTTCATATCTCACAGTCTTGATCTTGTCAATCATTGATTGAATGATGAATGTTTTGTGGAATACTTACTTGCAGACTGTGAAAGATGGATATCAATGGAGGAAATACGGGCAAAAGATTACGAAAGATAATCCATCTCCTAGAGCTTACTTCAGATGTTCTTTTTCACCGTCTTGTCCGGTCAAGAAGAAGGTAATTTAACATTGAAGTCCAGTTTAAACTTTAAAAAAGAGTTATTCGTTATCTTGCTGTCTGTTTAAAATCCTTAGTGGTGTGTGTTTGTTCAGGTGCAACGAAGTGCAGAAGATCCATCTTTCTTGGTAGCCACTTACGAAGGGACACATAACCACCCGGGTCCACATTTAGGTGGGTCCAGGACAGTGAAGCTTGATCTAGTCCAAGGTGGTCTTGGACCTGTTGAGGAAAATAAAGAGAGAGGAACGGTTCGAGAGGTTTTGATGCAACAAATGGCCTCTTCGTTGACGAGTGATCCAAAGTTTACTGCAGCTCTTGCGGCTGCTATTTCAGGGAGATTGATAGATCAGTCAGGAACATAAAAGTTTCTTTAGACTATATTTGTATATTTGTTATTTTATTGCTGATCCCTAGTAAAAAGAAAGGGATTTTGGATTGATCTTGATTAGCAGACAAAGTCGTCGACTTTATGTAGTGAATGGAGATGGTGTGTTGGGTGGATTTGAATCGAAGGGTGTAAATCAAGAGGAATAAATGAAAACCAAATGGGTTTAGAGGGATTGAGCATAATAAGTGTCGATCAAACGGATCAAGCAATTTAGAATGTATATTTGAATAGTGAAATAAACACAACTAGTACAAAACTAGGATTTAAAAACGTGTTTTGAAATTTGATTTTAAAAATTTGGTTAAATTAAAATTAATTGATCCGCAAATAACTAGGGGTGGGCGTTCGGATCTTCGGATCGGGTTCGGGTCGGGTATTTCGGGTTTCGGGTATTTCGGGTTTAGGGATTTAGGTACCGATCGGGTATTTTAAAAATTCGGATCGGGTTCGGTTCGGGTTCGGATCGGATCGGGTATTTTTTTTAAGATCCGAAATTTTTCGGATATGTTCGGATCCGGATCCGAAAATATCCAAAAGTAACCAAAAGTATCCACAATACCCGAAAAACCCGAATAACCCGAAATCCGAGACAAAACACAAAAACATGAATATTCATTTCAATAAAACCAATATACTTTCAAACCAAAAGTATCCAAAATACCCAAAAATTTAAGAAAAAAAACAAAATAGGTGTATTCGATATACCCATAATATCGAAAATATACCTAAAAAACCGAAATACCCTAAAAATAATTAATATATTCGGGTGTATAGTTGTAATTTTGGGTATTTGGATTATATCAAGTCTAAATATAATTAATATATTTGAGTATATAATTACACTTCGGGTATTTCGGGTACCCATTCGGTTCTCGGTTCGGTACCGGTTCGGGTTCGGTTCTTCGGGTATAAGAATTTAGGATCCGATCGGGTATTTTAAAACTTCGGATCGGGTTCGGTTCGGGTATTTTCGGTTCGGTACCGGTTCGGATTTTCGGATCCGGATAATTTGCCCACCCCTACAAATAACTAATATACTTTAACATCATACAACCAAAATTTACGTATATACATATCCATCAAATATGAATTTGAGTTAGTTTCGTTGTGCGAGTTAATATATAAGTAAATTTTAGTTGCGAAAATGATGTGATATTAATATATACGTAGTTATATATATACCAACATGAATTAGAACATATATATGTATATCTGTTACATATGAATTTGGTTGTGAATTTTTTATTTGAGATCAGACTATCACTTTTGATTAATGAATCTATAATAAGTCTTACTAATGATTATAAATAGAATTGTCAAAACGGGCTAACACGCCTATTTAATTTATTTTGATGTGGTCTGAAATATTTTTTGGACTAACTCGCAAAAAATTACAATTTTGAATTTTGAAAGCACCAACTCTATCACTGCTTAATGACTGTGAGTTTTGTGGTATGTCCACGAACACTTGAAAAATCAATTTTCTTGTGTCTAACTCTTTAGAAAAGTAGTAAAATATGTTTTCAAATTTAGATCTGATATATACTCAACTAATCTAACAAATTATAGTTAATT
Organism: Eutrema yunnanense; assembly: GCA_002933935.1. NCBI lineage: Eukaryota > Viridiplantae > Streptophyta > Magnoliopsida > Brassicales > Brassicaceae > Eutrema > Eutrema yunnanense. Next base: position 132,242 of record PKML01012401.1, on the reverse strand, counting down.
TCCAAAGAAAATTTCATATTATTTAGTAAAATGACTATAACATCTATTTTTAAAATTAAAACTAATATTTTAACTCACGAGATCTATTTTTGTGGGCATTTAAAAATTAGAATCCTAATCCACCACATGACAAAATAACTTATTTTCAATCCACATGTCATTATCTCGAATTGACACTTTTAAATATATAATACAATTTAGTTATAGAAAATACTTGGAAATACTACAAAATATTGAATATATTTAATTAGTAAAATTTTTTTAAAGATAAATAATATAATATACTGATCAACATGATATGTGTAGATTTTGCATCATTTCTACTTAGTTTTTCTACTAGTTTTCATTCATCTTTGCATTATTTTCATCATAATTCATGCATTTCAGTCTAGATTTATCTCATGTTTGCATATTAGAGTCCTAGGATGTATATATTGCACTTGCATTACATTTTGGTCATCTATAAGTACTTTTGGAGCAAGCGGAGAAGGGGCTTAAAGGAGGAAAGCATGGAGATGAAGAAAAGCCAAGGAGAATGAATAAACAAGAGAAGAGAAGCATGCACCGGTTGCTGGACCGATGAAGGAAGGCGATATTACGAGCGCGCAAGAGCCGAGAAGGACAAGTCCCTGAAGACATCTACTTCGGTTGTTGGACCGATGAAGGGAGCTGGTGTGGAGAGCTGAAGAACAGAACAAACTCCCTGGTGTAAATGGCGGCGCGGTCCAGAAGGCGATGTAGGCGACCGATGGGATAAGACGAACCGCAACGAAAAATTGACATCCTCGAAACACTCACACCGGTCCACCAATAGGCGCCCTAAAACGATGCCACAAAGCTAAATCCGAAGAAGAAGATCCGCATTCAGGTGTTTAACACCATTAACCAAACTTCTAATCAGGGGCGAATCTACGCTTAAGTAAATGGGTGCACGTGCACCCACATTTAAAAAAAAAATCAAAGTAATTTTTAGTTAAATTTAATTGTGCACCCATAGATTTTATAATTAGTGCCCTCATTCAGTAATTGGACCAACTAAATTAGACTAACTTAAAAAGAAAACAAACGAATCCCAAAAAAAAAACACAAACGAAGCCCAAAAAAAAGAAGAAATTATACCCACTTAAAAATAGAAAATCAACTTACATTATATCATCAAGCCCATTAATTTAGTTTTCTAAATTGAAAACCTAAATAGCTAATTGACATCAAATTGCCGAACAAAAAAAAACTTATCGACATTAACACAAGTTTTTACTTTACAGGTTCGTCGTCTTCTTTGTCAAGGTAAATTTTTAAAAATTTCTTTATTCTACTATTGTAATTCGTATATCTATTCATTAATTTTTATTTTATACTTTAATGTTTTACAGATTAATCAATGGAACGATATTTCAAAAGAAAAGAGTCTTCATCATCTGATAATATTATAGATGATTTGCCATCAGATCCTGCTAAAAGGAAAAACATATTGGATTATCATCCAAATCAAAGAGATGAGGTAAGACGCAAGTACTTGATTAGTGGTCCTTGTCAACCTTATGATCATAATTTTGAGAAAAAAGTGATAGGAGGCAAAACGAGACGATTTAATCCCGCTTGGTTTGATCAGTATGGTAGTTGTTTAGAGTATAGTGTATCAGACGAAAAGGCCTACTGTTTGTGTTGTTATTTGTTTAGAGATGATGGACATCTTAGATTTGTGAGAGAAGGATTTTCAAGTTGGAATAAGCCTGAGAGATTATCATTCTATGTAGGTCAACCTAATAGTTATCACAATATTGTTGTCAAGAAATGTGATGATTTAATGAACCAGGGCCAGTCTATCATACATGCTCTGTATAAGAAGGAGGATGTAGTGAAAAATGCTTATCGTATCCGGTTAAATGTTTCGATTGCACTACAAGAAAATACGTCTATTACAACGTATATAATCGATGTAAAATCGATGTAAAACAAGCTTTGGGACGGATTAGCGACGATTGCCAAATCGTCGTAAACTGATCGTCGTAACTCGAGAATCGTCGTAAATTCGTCGTAAAAACTGGGACGAATACGAATCGTCGTAAATTATTCGATGTAATTTTACATCGAATAATAAAATTTTTGTATTGTGAAATGAATTCGATGTAAATTCGATGTAAATTGAATTCGATGTAAATCCGATGTAAATTGGATTCGATGTAAATTCGATGTAATTGAATTCGATGTAAAATTAATTCGATGTAAATCTTAGATCGATGTAATTTCGATGTTATGTATAAATTATATAATTAATAAAATTATAATTATAAACTAATAATTAATAAAATTAAATAATTAATAAAATTATAATTATAAACTAATAATTAATAAAATTATAAATTATAAGTTATATAATTAATAAAATTATAAGTATAAATTTTATAAATAAATTCAAAATTTAAAATAAAATTCGAAATACAAATAATAAAAATACAATTCGAAATACTAATGATCTAGGTTGATATCGAAGTTCCTTAAAAGATAATTTCCAATCCTAACTAATTTCCAATCCTAATTTCCAATCATAATTTCTAATCCTATCTAATTGACAAAAAATTAAATTTTAGAGAGATGTTGGAGCTTTGTGTGAGAGAGAGAGATTGTGAGAGAATGAGGTTGAAGGAAGAAATCTGGGCTCGTATATATAGAGTGGTGGTCGTCGTAATTCCGATGGTAAATTACATCAGAATTACGATGGATTCGATGTAAATCCGTCGTAAAATTTTAACCGAAAATTCAAACAATATGAATTTTCCCTCACGCGGCAAATTTAATTTTTTGATTACGACGATTTTACGACAGATTCGATGTAAAATTACATCGAAATTACATCGAAAATCATTTTTTAGTATTTCGATGTAAATTTGATGTAAATTTTACATCGAATTTACATCGAATCCGTAATCCATACTAATTTAGGGTATAATGTTTAGGGTTTACGATGATTATAGGGTTAATTATAAGTTTTACAAGATTGGTTTTTCATCGTTTATATTGTTTTAACTAAGTTCTACTCATTGTATACAAAAATTTGAGTTTTCACAAAAATCAATAACATTATATACTTCATGCTTGTTATGGATATACTTCACAAAAATCTTCGTTATTGAATTTGTTGTTTACTAAGAGGAAGTATTGGATGCACAAATATACTTCGTTGATACATTTAAATATCGTGTTTTGGAATTAACTGAGAATTTGTCGATGGCTTTGCAAAAGAAAGATCAAGAAATTTTGAATGCTATGTCACTGGTAGAATCCACCAAGCGGGAATTGCAGAAGCTTAGAGATGATGGATGATATTCTCTTATGATTGAATTTTCTTCCTTCTGTAAAAAACATGATGCTGATATGCTCATAATGGAAGAAGACTGTATCGACTTGAAGGATCCTCGCTCAACCCGGTGGATCTCATGTGACGCGGTATATTACTCCGGATTAGGTAACTTCTACAAATAAAATCATGTTCTTTACAAGGAATGGATCTGAATCTTGATTCACATTTTCATATACTTAACCCAATATCCTCTCACTTGTTTCTCACTCTAAAAAGTCTCGATCATTCAAATCTCTCTTCTCAATATTAAACACATTCCGTTTCCTAGGCCTCGAGACATGGTTTCACCTCTTTATCCAAACTGATAACACCCGTTTTTACACATTTTTAGACATCATTTCAAGATCTTTTGCATGTGTTTTAACTCGGGTTCTATGGTTTTCATGTGATTCCAGTGTATTGGAGTTATAAAAGTGTTTTCAGGTAATTTGGGTAAAAGTAGCACAAAGTGGAGCAAAAGTCCCGTTTTTGGACAAATTCAAACCGTCAGAAGTTAAACATCACAAAGTGGAGGCCTTCTCACCGTCTGATAATGCTAAATTTTGGACACACAATAGAAGGAACAACCCCCTTTCACCTCCAAGTGATTTGAGAACGATCCAACGGTTCAACCTCATCAACCATGAGGAGCAATAAAGTCATGTCAAGTTGTCAAGTTGTCAAGCATAAGCAGAAGCATGGTAAAAGCACTCATGGCCAATACCAAAAGGCTCGTGCTCGCGACGAAAGACACATTCACCATGACCATAAACATTTGCTCACGGCCAGCCTCACTTCGTACTAGATCATTGATGTGTTGCATTTTTAACGCATTCTAACTCATGTTTTGCAAGGTTTCCGAGTCTTTATCGAGTCTTTTAGTCTTTTTAGAGTCATTTCAGGACAAAAGGCATTACATGATGGAGTTTGAGGAATTAAGAGCGAAAAACGGAGAAAAGTACAAAAAAAAAGATTGGATCGATCGATTCACCTTCTGGATCGATCGATCCCCCATCCGCGCCCCTTTTCTGGACCGAGCATGAAACAAAAAGATCGGATCGATCAATCCCCCTTTGACGAGACGGGAAAGATTTCGGGGAAAACGACCAGATTGATCGATCCCCCCCCACTTGGGATCGATCGATCCACTTCCATATCACAAAAAGGAAATTTTGACTTTTATTTTTTGGGTCCAAATTCGCTCAATTCTGACCCTGGACGACCCTAGACCTATTAAAAACGTGTTTATAGTGATTTTCTTAGGACACTTTATTTTTCATCGAGACCTATTGCGCGCTTTTGCTCTTGTAAGCTTTTGGAGAGACGAATCTCTGACTCTGCATCTCTTGAGAAGATTTCTGAAACCCTTTGGATTTCTATTTATATGATTATGATGTTTTCTTCATCTCTCTGTGTTTTCTTTGCGATTATGTCTGAGTAATCTCATTGTTAGGTTTTTAGGGTTTCAAATGATTTTTATGAATCACTGAAACATATCTATTAGAATAAAGAATTATATAGAGTTCTTCATCTATTGTTGAGTTTAAGGTTTAGATTAGATTGATCACCTAGTTTATGATCTTATGATTAATCTATTCATCAAAAGTGTTTTAGATTTTCTGAAAGAACTTAGATGAGAAAATCGTCCTTAGCCAACGAAAGCTGATGCTACTGCGATTTGCGAACTTATCAAACATGAACTTTAATGCGTGCCTAGAACTTTAAGGTCAAACGACAGTTTATATACTTAGGTTATTAGGCATAGTAGTTAGCACCACGACAGTGGGCTGGCTAGAAATTCATGTTTGAGTTCGGGAACGATTCTTAAATTCATTCCTTGTTTGATAGTCTGTTAAGTGAGTCTCAGTTTCCTGCGAATTACCTGAAGACCTAGCTCTTTTCTCATCAAACTTACATCGTTTTATTTGCATTCTTAGTTTTAGTTAATTCATAAATTCACAAATAATTGCATTTGTTTTAGATTTACTTTCCTCCTGCATTCTCGTATTGTTTCACTTGTTTCATGTGGATTCGATCCCTACAATACTACAACTCTTGTTGTGCACTTGAAATAGTTATTTATAGGGTTAAAACTCTGTGTATCAATCATGCCCAACTTCAAGCCGACTTCAAGTTCTTCTTTGGAAGTCTCCAAACACCAGAAGACCATATAAATACATCATCCACGCCTCTTAAGGCCGAGCACCAAAATATTACTTCAAACTTAGCATAGTTTGAGATTTTATTTTCGTTCTTCGTTCGTCGGGAATAGATCTTAACTCTGTACTTCATAGAGAAGATTTTGAAACCCTCTTATCTATTTTACTCTACTAATTTTGCAACTCTTTATTAATTTAATAGATCTTAAGCCGTCTTCAAATTCGTCATTCGTTTCACCCAAAGATGAACCCTAGAAGTCTCCAAACACCAGAAGACCATATAAATACATCATCCACGCATCTTAAGGCAGAGCACCAAAATATTACTTCAAACTTAGCATAGTTCGAGATTTTATTTTCGTTCTTCGTTTGTCGGGAATAGATCTTAACTATGTACTTCACAGAGAAGATTTCGAAACCCTCTTATCTATTTTACTCTACTGATTTCACAACTCTTTATTAATTTAATGATGATTTGCAATTCCATTTCTGAATAGTTTACTTCTTGGGTTTTAAGGTTTTTTGAATGGGTTTAATCATGGATCTATCTTATTAGGTTGTTAAACTTATGATATTTATTTAGGTTCTTCGTTCTATTCTTGTTTGTTAATGCATGTTGCTTAATTGATCACCTAGCGACTGATCTAAGGAAGATAAAACCACTAACATGCTGAATTTATTAACATGAACTAGAGTAGTGATATGCTCAATTTAATACCCTAACAGTACTAAAGCAGTAGTCGTAGTCTAGCTAGGGGTCGAACACAAGGACTCACAGAAATCACACAATAAATTATATAGAATCGAGCTAAGCTAAGCAATTCAGTTTAAACAGAAAACAGAAAGTAGTAAACGAGTTGTATTCAATGGGGAAAAGATAGGTTCAGGGATATTTCTCAGGAAATCAATGAATGCAAAATAAACTAACTAATCAGGGTTCAGGTTACGCACGGTTCTAGAACTCAAATCACTAGAGTATAGTTAACCAACTGTCGTTGCGAAAACTATCTAAATCTAAACTTCAGAATCCCAAATTTCTTTGCAAATCCCTAAGAATAAATCAGCCTTAATTTCAAGTTTGATATGTTCACAAATCAATTAAACCAAATTTCTTTGCGAATAATCAATTTGCTCACC
>PKML01012401.1:51356-124887 GCA_002933935.1 Eutrema yunnanense | reverse complement strand
ACTCTAAACACATGGGTTCCTTTATCAGATATGAATGATGAATCAAGCTCTAAAAACACTAACCACATTGATGAAGTGCAGAAATTTGGCTCAGGTTTCAGAAGAACTCTGCTGGAGACATGGATGTTTTCTAGTCAACTGGTCAGTCTTAGGATTTTTCATTAGTCAATCTAGAACTGGTCCTGTAACACTGTGCACTCAAAAAAAAATCAAATCAATAGGTTCAAGCACAGGATCATTATCTCCAACAAGTTTTGACTCAATAAAAACAATTTTGACTCGATAAAACGACTGACTCCAAGAAAAACAAAAACAATGTCAGCAGACACCTCCCCCAGACTTGAACAACACTGTCCCCAGTGTTATCTAGCCTAGAGTAGGTAAAAGAAGACAAAAGGGTAGAAGAAACGAAGAGAAACAAGAAGTTACCTTGCTGGAACATCGAGTGTCGATCGACACACAGCCTGGTATCGATCGATACCAGGTTTAAATCGAGTTTGACGAACCAATCAATCGCGATCTGTGTCGATCGATACCAATGGGGTATCAATCGATGCTCAGGCGATTTCGAGTCTGCTCTTTGTTTATCCTGACACAAACACAAAACGAACGAAAATAAAAGGAAAAACGACTCAAAGACAGACTCACCAGTGGGTTGCCTCCCACCAAGCGCTCCTTTAACGTCAATAGCTTGACTGTAACGCCATTCAGGCTATTGATACATCATCCAAAGGCATTATCTGCCCTGTTGGAATCTCGGCTTTCGCCCAATAGTGTTTCACCCTTTGTCCATTGACAGTGAACTCATCTCCTGTTGGGCTGATCAGCACAACAGCTCCATGTGGTCTGACCTCCTTGATGGTGAAGGGACCTGACCAACGAGAACGCAATTTACCAGGAAACAATTGCAAACGAGAGTTATACAGAAGTACCTGGTCATTTGGCTCGAAGTGTCTGGAGATGATCTTCTTATCATGATAAGCCTTTGTTCTCTCCTTGTACAGCTTTGAGTTCTCGTAGGCGTGGTGTCTAATCTCATCTAGCTCGTTCAGCTGAATCAACCTCCTTTCTGCAGCAGGCTTGATGTCAAAGTTCAGCAACTTCGTCGCCCATGCTGCCTTGTGCTCAATCTCCACTGGAAGGTGACATGCTTTCCCATACAGCATGTGAAATGGTGTAGTACCCAACGGTGTTTTGAAAGCAGTCCTGTAAGCCCATAGTGCATCATCCAGCTTTGTAGACCAATCCTTCCTTGAAGCACCCACTGTCTTTTCCAGAATCTCCTTGATTTGCCTGTTGGAGACCTCGACTTGCCCACTGGTTTGAGGGTGATAAGGAATAGCCACTCGCTCCTTTACACCATACTTCTTCAACAACCTCTCGAAAACTTTGTTGATAAAGTGAGAGCCACCATCACTTATCACAATTTGAGGCACTCCAAAGCGAGGAAAAATGATGGTCTTAAACAGCTTAAAAACCACCGCAGAGTCATTTTGCTCACTAGATATCGCCTCCACCCATTTGGACACATAGTCCACAGCAACCAGGATGTATCTTTTCTTCTGTGACGGTGGAAAGGGACCCATAAAGTCGATGCCCTAGCAATCAAAAACTTCAACCTCAAGGATGAAATTTTGTGGCATCTCATGTCTCTTACTGATCTTCCCCCTCCTCTGACAAGCATCACACTGTGAAACGAAGGTGTGAGCATCCTTAAACATGGTAGGCCACCAGAAGCCTGCTTGTAGAACTTTGGATACCGTCTTGAAAGTAGCAAAGTGACCAGCATACTCAGACTCATGGCAATGAAAAAGAATAGCTGGCATCTCAGACTCTGCAACGCATCTTCTGTAGATACCATCTGAGTAATGCTTGTATAGGTAAGGCTCATCCCAGAAGAATCTCCTGATATCGCGCATAAACTTCTTCCTTGCATATGCTGTGGGATACTTTGGCTCAGTCTCTATAGCAAGGTAGTTGGCGATGTCTGCGTACCATGGACGTGCAGCACTAGAGTCAGCAACTAGATAGACATCATAGCAGTTCAAGTGCTCTACGGACAAAACAGGTTTAGGTCGCGACGGGTATCGATCGATACTAGGTGAGTATCGATCGATACCGAAAGTCTGCATTCGTGAAAATTGTAGATTTTTGGGATAAATGTCTTGAAAGATCGTTTCAATGAGGTAAACACCTTTCTCTGGCAAACAATCATCAATAGGGACGACCTCATCGACCTTTAGTCGCGATAAGTGGTCAGCAACGCCATTCTCAACTCCTTTCTTGTCTTTGATCTCGATGTCGAAACCTTGGAGCAAAAGAACCCATCGGCATAGACGAGGCTTGAGGTCCTTGTTCTTCATCAAGTATTTGAGAGCAGCATGGTCTGTGTGGACAATGACCTTGCTCCCAATCAAGTAGGACCGAAATTTCTCAAAAGAGAAAACCACTGCCAGCAACTCCTTCTCAGTGGTGCTGTAATTTCGCTGAGCATCATCCAACGTCCTGCTGGCATAATAGATAGCATGGAGTTTCTTGTCTTTCGTCTGACCCAATACAGCTCCAACAGCAAAGTCACTGGCATCACACATAACCTCAAAAGGCAAGCTCCAATCAGGTGGTTGGACTACAGGAGCACTCACCAATGCCTTCTTGATTTCCTCGAAGGCTACAAGGCAATCAGATGTGAAATCAAACTTGACTTCCTTACATAACAGGGCTGTGAGTGGACGTGCAAGCTTAGAGAAATCTTTGATGAACCTCCTATAAAACCCAGCATGACCAAGGAAGCTTCGTATCTCAGGAACAGATCGTGGAGGTTGCAAGCTCGTCATGACCTGAATCTTAGCCTTGTCGACTTCGATCCCTGCCTTAGAAACCTTGTGCCCAAGAACAATGCCATCTTGTACCATGAAGTGGCACTTCTCCCAATTAAGAACCAAGTGCTTCTCCTTGCATCGTTGAAGCACCTTGCACAAGTTATCCAGACAATCCTTGAATGACGATCCATACACTGAAAAGTCATCCATGAACACCTCCATAAACTCCTCAGTCATGTCTGTGAAAATCGACATCATGCATCGCTGAAAGGTCGCTGGAGCGTTACATAATCCAAATGGCATTCTTCTGTAGGCGAATGTGCCATAGGGACATGTAAAGGTCGTCTTTCCCTGGTCCTCTGGATGTATAGGAATCTGGAAAAAGCATGAGTACCCATCGAGAAAACAGTAGTATGGGTGACTCGCTAACCTCTCCAGCATCTGGTCAATGAATGGCAATGGGAAGTGATCCTTCCGTGTAGCCGCATTGAGCTTCCTGTAGTCAATGCACATCCTGTGACCAGTGATTGTCCTTGTAGGGATCAGCTCGTCCTTCTCGTTCTTCACCACAGTTATGCCTCCTTTCTTAGGCACAACGTGAACTGGACTAACCCAAGAACTATCTGAGATGGCATAGATAATCCCTGCTTCCAACAGCTTCATCACTTCCTTCCTGACCACTTCCTTCAGGTTCGGATTCAGCCTCCTTTGACACTCAATCGAAGACTTTGACTCATCCTCCAGGTGAATCCGATGCATGCACAAGTCTGGTGCTATACCTGAAATATCAGCAAGAGAATAGCCAAGAGCTTTGCGATACTTGCGCAGCTTGCTCAGCAGTAAAGCAACCTCTGTGGTATTCAAAGAAGCATTAACGATTACTGGGTATGTGGAATTAGGACCAAGAAAACTATACCTCAGATTCGCTGGAAGTGGCTTTAGTTCCACCTTAGGAGCTTTCTCTGTACTCCAATCTCCAAGCCCAGCAGCTTGCTTAGAACCATCGAGCAACTTTCCTTCTGCCCGTAGGGTATCGATCGATACCAAGGGGGTATCGATCGATACTGGTGATGCTGAATCAAGCAACTTCGAGTATCCAACAGATTCGTCACATGAACGGACCTCTGAAGTGGCTGAACAGACCAATGCTCTCTCCAGTGGATCCTCAGGATGCATCTCCAGGAAGTACTCTTCAGCTATGTCACTGAAGGTGTCCACATAGAATGTCTGCCCATCGATGGTTGGCCTTTTCATCAACTTTTCCATGTTAAAGGACATTACCAAGTCACCGATGTTGAGAGCGATCTGTCCATTCTTGCAGTCAATTAAGGCTCCAGCAGTTGCAAGGAATGGTCTGCCCAGGATAAGAGGATCCTTAGGCTCAGCATCGTACTTCAGGACGATGAAATCTGTTGGGATCAAGCAATTCCCAATCATGACTGGGACATCTTCAAGTAGTCCCTCTGGAAGTCGCACTGAGCGATCAGCAAGTACCAGCAAAATCCTTGTAGATTGGAAATCTGTCATCCCCATTCGCTTGGCAACTGAGTGTGGCATAAGGTTCACACTCGACCCAATATCGCAGAGAGCTCGCTCAAATCTCTCTGTGTAGATAGTGCAGTCCCAAACAAAGCTCCATGGGTCTGGTAGCTTAACTTAGGAATTTTGTTGAGCAGCATCGCACTGCACTCAGCTGTGATCATCATGACACCTTCCTCTATGTTCACATTGCTAGAGACCATCTTCTTCACATATCTCCTGAAAGCTGGACAAGTCTTAATAGCATCAACAAAAGGAAGCTCCACAACCAACTTATCCAGCATGACCTTGCATCTGGCATATTCTCATTCCTTCCTTGTCAGCTTAGGAAGTATAGGAAAAGGTGCCTTGGGTGTATACACCCTTTCCTTGACAATCTCGGGCTCCTTCTCTGGTTGTGTCTCAGCATCGATCGATACTTGAGGGGTATCGATCGATACACGAGTTTTAGGATTCACTCGAGTGGATGTCTGGACTGGTGTCGATCGACGCAGAGCAGTATCGATCGATACCTGGGGATTTTCAGAATCCCAATCGTCATCTCCAGCAAGATCGATGAGATTTCATGCATTTTGGCTGTTCTTCACTCCTGTAAACACCTCTTTTCCACTCCTCAAAGTGATGGCGTTGATGTGTGCCCTTGGATTCTCAGTTTTCCCTGGAAGAAAACCTTCCTGTCTCTTTACTGCTGCTGCTGTCTGAGCCACCTGAGTTTCCAGCTTCTTCTGCGAAAGATTTATGGCTTCTATTTTCCCATTTAGATCGATATACAGAGTATCAAACTTCCCATTGAAATCCACTTGTAACTTCTGCTGTCCCAGAAGGATCTGTTCCATCATGGATTCCATCTTGTTATCTGTGGATTTGGGAGATGCTGGTTGGTACGAAGAGTTCCCATAGTTGCGAGTGAAATCGCTGCTCTGAAGTGGTTTCTGAGTGAATTGCTTCGCTCCGAAACCAAATTGGTTCCCCTCTAACTTGTACCCACCTTGCTGATTGTTGTTGTTGAAGTTCCTGTTGTTGTTGTACCCAAATCGCTGACCCTGAAAACCAGAACCACCAACGTAGTTAACATCCTCTTCTTCTTCTTCCACATTCGCGACTTCATCAACAAAGTGCACAGATTTCTTCGACTTCCCGACCAGAAAATCCAGTTTGGCCTGCATGTCAGCAATCTGCGATCCTTCTGTTCCTCCAGCTTCTCAAAGCCACGCAACTGCTTTGGAGTGATAGTATCTCTGAGGTGTTTAGGAATAGGATTCTGCTTTTTGGGCTTGCGAACTCTTTCTCCGATCACCTCAGGTGTTTTCACAAGTTCTGGCTCGTTCTGCGAGGGGTATCGATCGATACAAGGTAGGGTATCGATCGATACAAGGTTGGGTATCTCATCGATACTAGTGCTGTTGAATCATCCTTGACGGATTTATCGTTATCAGAAAGAAGCTCCGCGTTCGGGTTATCTAGCAAATACTTGATGAAGAACAAGGACCTCAAGCCTCGTCTATGCCGATGGGTTCTTTTGCTCCAAGGTTTCGACATCGAGATCAAGGACAAGAAAGGAGTTGAGCATATCAAGGAGCTTCAGCTTCTGCTCCAAACTGCTCCAGAAAGCTCCAATAATTCCAATAATGCTCCAAACGTGCTAAGACCTGTAAAAGACTCAAAAAGACTCGAAAATACTATAAAGACTCTATAAAAAGGACTTATTTCATGGCTTAAATAGGGTAAAAACCATGATATATCAACTCCCCCAGACTTAGACTTTGCTTGCCCTCAAGCAAATAGAAGTCTAAATCAGAAAAAGAGGTTTGAAAACGCAGAGACTCACCTGTTCATGAACCATCGAAATGACCTCCTTTCCAAGTACCCAAATGTCACCTAACCAGCTTTCGATCTAACCACCATGTACTTCTCCGTAGACATTCGCAGCTTTTCCAGACTCCATACATTATCCCACAGCTTTGTTCAAGTAAAACCTTCATCGCCAGTTTCATCGCTGCAGTTAATGTTCAAGAACCTTCTAGATTCTTAACCAGACAATATCATGACAAGGAACCACCCTTTTCACACTTTTTGTATCAATTTCTCTCTCCCAGACTTATTTCTTATTATGTTCTATTTTTTTATTTTCAGCTTTGCATATACACATCAAGGTATGAGACGCGAGTATTGATGGTGTTTGCCACCAAATCTCCGGTTCTTCCCTCTCTATGTATCAAAGGATGTAGGCGAATAATGGCATCATAGAAAAATTCTAGCCTCGTTTCCAATCCTTTGTGTGATCATTTCCTCTTAAGTAGAATAATGGGATCGCTGGAAATTTTCCCAACCCTCTACTCAGAAGAAAATCATTTCAATCTTTTATGCTCTTATTTATCAACTTATAACAGGGAAGAGAGATACTATTACTCTAAACACATGGGTTCCTTTATCAGATATGAATGATGAATCAAGCTCTAAAAACACTAACCACATTGATGAAGTGCAGAAATTTGGCTCAGGTTTCAGAAGAACTCTGCTGGAGACATGGATGTTTTCTAGTCAACTGGTCAGTCTTAGGATTTTTCATTAGTCGATCTAGAACTGGTCCTGTAACACTGTGCACTCAAAAACAAAATCAAATCAATAGGTTCAAGCACAGGATAATTATCTCCAACAAGTTTTGACTCGATAAAACGACTGACTCTAAGAAAAACAAAAACAATGTCAGCAGACACCTCCCCCAGACTTAAACAACCTTGTTTCCAGTGTTATCTAGCCTAGAGTCAGTGAAAGAAAACAAATTAACAGAATAAAATTGGGTAAAACAAGAAGTTATCTTGCTGGAACATTGAGTATCGACCGACACACAGCCTGTATCGATCGATACCAGGCTTAAGTCGACACAAAATTTCGTCATTGCCCGCAGGGTATCAATCGATACTGAAGGGTATCGATCGACACTCAGGCGATTTCGAGTTTTGCTCTTTGTTTATCCTGACTCAAACACAAAACGAACGAAAATAAAAATAAAAACGACTCAAAAGCAGACTCACCAGTGGGTTGCCTCCCACCAAGCGCTCGTTTAACGTCAATAGCTTGACTGTAACGCCATTCAGGCTGGATAAGAGTGAGAGCTTGCACCAAAACAGGCTCCACAACTTGACATTGCTAGCTTCAGAGTTCTGCTCATCTTGCTGTCCACGAACTCCTTCCCTTTTTCTTTCAGCTCCGAAGTAAGAAGAACTCTAGCCTTAGAAAATGGTTTCAAGGCTCCTTTGCACTTCACCTTGTACTCAATTGAATTCCCATCACTCTTCTGAGGTATCAAAGTGACATGGGGATTCTCGACTTTCCTGCTCTTTGACTTCTTCTTTGTTGCCTTGGCCTTCTTGACAACTTCCTTGGTGATGCTGGGTGATTCAACTGAAACGTCTGTGACAGTAGGCTCATCAGGAGGCTTTTCCAAGATATCAATTGCTAGCGACTCTCCTGTGACAACCTTGATGCTAGAGGCACGTGTGGGAGCACCTCTAGGCGGAATGGCATCATAGTAGACATCTCCGTCAATGTAAGAGAAAGAGAGGATCTCTTATTAGGTGTGTCTATGATCGCGCCAGCAGTAGCCATAAACGGTCTTCCCAGGAGTAAAGAAACCTCAGATCCTTCGCTCATCTCCACAACCTGAAAATCAGTGGGCACCAGACAATCTCCTACTTTAACAGGCAAAGCATGGATAGTACCGTATAGAGATGAGGTGGAAGAGTTTGCAAACGTGAGAAGCAGAGTAGGGGGTCTTATATCAGCCTTCAACTGTTCGGCAATTCTCCTTGATATCACATTGACGCTAGACCCTGAGTCAACGAGAGACGCATCGAATTCAACTCCAGAGATGGAGCATGGAACCGCGCATTTCCCTGGGTCTTCCCTCTGTTTCAATTGCCGCGGCTGTAGTGACTTGCGTCCTGCCTCGATAAAGAGTGCCTTAATTTCTTCCTCAGTTTCTTTGCAGTCTTTGAAGTGACTCAGCAGAGGCCAGCCCTCTAGAGCTTCTTCAAAAGATGATTCATGGGAGATCCTTCGTACCATCTTCTCAAAGCCACGCAGCTGCTTTGGAGTGATAGGATCTCTGAGGTGTTTAGGAATAGGATTCTGCTTCTTGGGCTTGCGAACTCTTTCTCCGATCACCTCAGGTGTTTTCACAAGTTTTGGCTCGTTCTGCGAGGGGTATCGATCGATACAAGGTAGGGTATCGATCGATGCTAGTGCTGTTGAATCATCCTTGACGGATTTATCGTTATCAGAAAGAAGCTCCGTGTTCGGGTTATCCAGCAAATACTTGCATCTAGCGTCCTCCCATTCCTTCCTTGTCAGCTTAGGAACTATAGGATAAGGCATCCTGGGTATATACACTCGTTCTGCAACTACCTTAGGCACCACAGTTGAAGTCTCAGTTGTCTCCTCAGAAATCGCTTCAGTATCGACCGATACCAATGGGGTATCGATCGATACACGGGTTTTGGAAGTATCCCGTTTCAGAATTGTAACCGGCATCGATCGACACTTGAGGGTATCGATCGATGCCCTGGCGATTTCAGGATCCTCATCGAAATTTTCTGCACTTGAGGAGATGGCATTGACGTGTGCGTTGTGTGGATGAACTGTCTTTCCCTTGGCATTTGCTGCAGACTGAGCCACTTGCATTTCCAGCATCCAGTGATTGGTATTGAGAGCCTCGATTTTCCCATTCAGATCAGTGTACAGATGGTCAAGCTTCCCATTGAAATCCACTTGTAATTTCTGCTGTCCCTGAAGAATATGCTCAAGCATGGATTCCATCTTATTGTCTGTGGACTTTGGAGGGATGGGCTGGTACAAAGAGTTCCCGTAATTTTGAGTGTTGTTGCTGAAGTTCCGGTTGTTGTTGTACCCAAATTGCTGACCCTGAAATCCAGAACCACTAACATAGTTACAATCCTCCACTTCATTCTCAGCAGCAAAATGGACCGCTTTCTGATTCTTCCCGATCAGGAAATCCAGTTTGGCTTGAACTTCAGCAATCTGCGATGCATCAATTCCTCCAGCTTGCTTCTTCCTCTCGAAATCGGCATTCTTGGTGCTATTACTAGACGCCAAGTTCTCAATTACCACGACTGCATCGTCTGGATACCTAGTGTTGAAGTTCCCATTACTTGCAGTATCCAGGGCCATCTGGTACCTCCAATCGATCCCTCTGTAAAATGTGCCCAGCAGCTGAACTTGATTGAACCCATGGTGCGGACAATCTCTCTGATATGATTTGAAGCGAATCCAAGCAGCCTTGAGTGCCTCTGTTGAACCTTGAGAAAATTGAGAGATCTTGTTCCTGAGATCTTCAGATCTCGCATCACCGTAGAAGTTGCACAGGAATGCTTTCTTCGTCTCATCCCATGTAGTTAGAGAATCAGGAGCTAACTGCTTCAGCCAATAAGCATCATCCCCACCAAGAGAGTACGGGAAGAATTTGCAGAACATAAATTCATTGGGCACTCCATTGTACTTCATACCAGTGACCAAATCTTCGAATCTCTCGATATGATCCATGGGATGCTCATGAGGTAGGCCATGGAAAGGGCTCTGACTTACAAGAGCATAGTATGCAGGCTTCAGCTCGAATTCGTTCCTCTAAAAAGTTGGGATGCGAATCGCAGATCGATTGGCATAGAACTGATCAGGTCTGTTGTGCTCAGCAAGTGTTCTACCTCGATCAGCTGCATCATTCCCAACGTTGGCGCGCCCAGCTGGCGCGACAATCTCAATAACAGGAGCTGATAGTTGCATAATTTAGCCCATTTTAGTTAGCATTTTGTGACTTTTTGCATTCATTTCATTGTTTTTGGTCTAGTTTGCATCCATTTTAGAGTTAGTGAGTCTTAGGTTAGTTCTTGCATATGTTTGTGTGCTATGGAGTCTTTTAGGTACCATTTGGAGCTTATGGAAGCATTTTGGAGCTTGGAGGAAGATCATGGGGCAAAATAAACCAGTTTGGAGCAAGAGCTATGCCCAAATATCAAGGAAAATGCAGAGGCCATCCGACGTGCTCTAAAGATCGGCTCAGACAAAGATCTTGAGCTCCGATTTAGCTTCGGGAATCTTCATGAAAGTCGTAGATAATCGAGATACCTTTCTAATGGAGGTGGTTTCAAGTCATTCGGAGCAGCCGTTCAAAAGATACGACACATTTAGTGAGCACAGGTCCGTCTGGCATCGATTTGGACTAATGGCAGAAGTCCATCGGTGTGCATCCGACCGATGCACCCGACCGATGGAAGTTCTGGAAATCCGACGGATCATATCGGTGCGTTGTATCGGTTGCAGGAGACCGATGGAAGCTCACAACATTGACGTCAAGAAGACCATCGGCAGCCTCCCACCGATACACCCGACCGATGCAAAGTTCTGGAAATCCGAGAGTCCCATCGGTGCGATGTATCGGTTGCAGGAGACCGATATGACCTCCGACCCACTTTGATATTTAGGCCAAAAACCTTTTTGTTTGTGGATATATCTCATTTTAACTTGTCAAAAACACTCTTCTTAGAGAGAGTTTGGAGTTTTTAAGAGATTCTTGGTGTTTTTATGAAAGTTCTTGTTTGTTTTCATCTATCTATCTATTTCTAATCATCTAACCATGAATCTAAACACCTCCTACATAGGATTTGTTGAGATTATCATGGTTTGTGAGTAGTTTCTTTAGAACTTTGGGTATGGTAGATTAAGATGTTTTCTTGCTAAATCATGATGCTTAGGACTTAGTTTATGAAGAATCCTTACTTGTTAGGTGTGATTAATGCTAGATTAGCCTTGACAAAGTTGATTTAGAACTTAAGGAATTTCATGCCCGGAAGGTGTTCGATGAAATTCCTCAACCAAACTTAGCAAGTGTTTTACATTCCTAGCCTATGGAAATGGATGTCTAGGGTGTTTAATGGCTATTTAGACTTGAGATTAATGCTTGTTGATCATTTAATTGCAAATGGAAGTTTGTTCTCAATTAAGTGATTAGTGAAGTGATTATTTTCATGGAAGTGGATTAGTCTAAATTAGTGATCTAAGGCCTAAGGATTAGCATTGTTTGAGTATCATGGTTTAGCTAGAGAATGTCCAAGTCGATTACCATTACCCGAAGTTCGTTTGCTTATTCTTGTTTAAATCGTTTTTGTTACGTTTTAGTTCAAAACTTGTTAGTCTTTTAATTACCTTTGTTATATGCTTGGTTATTTATTATCTTGTCTTTAAATTGATTAGGATCATTAGAAAACCTTTATTTGATTAGCTTAGATTAAGAAGTGTCTCGTATTCTCTGTGTGTTGTTCTCGTGCCTCCTTGTGGATTCGATCCCTAAGTGCTACAATGACATACCATTAGATTGTGGTATTGTGCACAATGGGTTAATTGTGCGAACCGTAAAAAGTTCACTATCAATTTGGCGCCGTTGCCGGGGAGGTTTAGCAATAGCCATAGGGATTAGGACTCTTTTTGAGACTAAGTTTTATTTTTCTTTGTTTACTAATCTTTCCACCTTGTTTGCTCTTATCTCTCTAGGTGCATGAACTTGCAAAGTTGAGGAATGGATATCGATCAAGCACCACTTGTTGGAGATGCAAATGAGAACCGAGAAGAGGTTGCTCAAAGGGTTAGAGCACCGAGGTTGATTGGAGCGGGTGATGCTCCCAACGCCCATGGAAATCGCGCCGGTATACATCCACCACCGGTGGAGAGTAATAATTTTGAGATCAAGGCGAGTCTCATTTCCATGGTGCAAGGAAACAAGTTCCACGGTTTACCGGTGGAGGATCCCTTAGACCACCTTGATCAATTTGATAGAATTTGTGGAATGGTCAAGATCAACGGAATTTCCGAGGATGGGTTCAAACTTCGATTATTTCCATTCTCTCTTGGAGACAAAGCCCACCAATGGGAGAAGAACCTACCTCAAAGATCCATCACTTCTTGGGATCAATGTAAGAAAGCCTTTCTTGCCAAGTTCTTCTCTACTACAAGAACGTCAAGGTTGAGAAACGAGATCTCGAGCTTCACTCAAAAAGGGAATGAGAGCTTTTGTGAAGCGTGGGAACGATTCAAAGGCTACACAATGCAATGCCCACACCATGGCTTCTCCGAAGAATCGCTCTTAAGCACTCTATACCGAGGAGTTTTGCCCAAGTTTAGGATGCTCCTTGATACCGCAAGCAATGGTAACTTCTTGGGAAAAGAAGTTGATGATGGGATGGAGCTTGTTGAGAATCTTGCCCAAAGCAATGGGAATTATGGTGAGGATTATGATATAGCTTTGAGAGGAAGTGGAGAATATGAGGACCGAACAAGAAGGGAGATGAAAGCCCTAAATGAGAAGTTAGACAAGGTCTTGGAAGCCACACAAAGGCGAGTGAACTATGTAAGGGATTGCAAAGGTTACCAAGAGGAAGTTCACTTTGTGGGAAACCAAGGTGGTTACCCAAGCAAACCATCTTTTGCACCTCAACTTCAACAAGAGCAAGGAAGCAACTCGACACAACAAGATGTCGAAATGAAGGGTATGCTTCAACAACTCTTGACGGGCCAAGCTCATGGAGCAAATGAGTTGAATAAGAAGATGGCCGAGATTCACACTAAGGTGGATTGCTCATACAACGATCTCAACGCGAAATTTGAAGATCTATCCTCTAGAATCAAACACTTGGATCAACAACGCACTCAAGGAGGTTCCCATTCTAGTAGACCCATGGAGAAACTAAAGGGCAAAATCGATGCAAACCCAATGGAGTATTGCAATGTTATCCTCTCAAGTGACGAGATTGAAGAAGCTATACGAGAGATCAAGAGAGTTCTCCATGAATCCAAAGATGAAGTCGTAGTGGTTTCTAGCAACGAAGTAGTTGAGAAAAGAGATGTGGAGGCCAAGACAATTGTGAGGAAAGAGACTTCTTGCATTGAACCTCCTCCACATGAGCCCAAATCGATTCCCAAGCTTGGAAATCCGGGTAAATTTGCCATCTCTTGCTCCCTTGGTGATTTGAATGTTGATGACGCAATGTGTGATTCGGGATCAAGCGTGAATGTGATGTCACTTGAATTGGTAAAGAGTCTTGAAATCAAGAGCATGAAGCACCACCCATCACACATCACTTTTGGAGATTCTTCTTCTAAGCAACCACTTGGCATTGTTGAAGATTATCCTCTCAAGATCGGAAATTGTCTCATTCCAACCGACTTCATAGTTATGAAGATGAAGCAAACCAGCAAACTCCCGCTCCTCCTTGGAACTCCATTCCTCAATACCACCGGTGCAAGCATGGACTTCCAAAACAAGAAGGTCGTTCTCAAGAACGTGAATGACAAAGTCTTCTATTCCATGAAGCCCTCTTCCACCAAGCTTTGTGGCACCATTGTTTGTAAGGATGATGAAGTGGAAGTTAAAAAGGTTGAGTATGTGGGAAGTTGTGAGAAGATGAATTTGGTTTCACCCCCAAAAGCTTGTAAAAAGAAGAAAGATTCTCATGAAGAGAAAGCTTTGGGTTATGGTAATGTTGAAGAAGCCTTAGCGCTGGATGGTGTTTGCTTGGAATCTCTTTTCCATACCGCTATGGAAAATGAGGTTGAGAGTATAAAGGTTCAAAAGAAGGGTAAGGGCACTAAGGCCAAAAAGAAGAAACCCAATGATACCCACCCTCCCACCCTTGTCAAAGGCATGACGAGCAAGCCTAATGAGGTTAGATCATTTTTTCCCAAACTCGCCACTATGACCTTGACACCGTGGAGATATGAAGATGGTGTGGTTGAGTACAAGATCAAGTGTAAGGGAAGGTCAAAACCTTTTGCCATGGTTAGAGCAATCATCACACCCGAGCTCAAAGAAAAAGGTCCAACGGGAATTCAAGAGATCATGAGCAAGGTTCTCACACTCAAGCTCGAGGACCCGCCATGGAGTTCCAACACTCCTTCTCTCCACGCCTAAAACGGTTTGAAACGTCAAGCTTAGCGACGTAAAACAAGCGCTCTTGGGAGGCATTCCCATGACTATCTTTGTATATATTTTCGTTCTTTCTTGTTCCTTTTGATGTTTTTGTTTGATGTTTATAGTTTTCTTGGGTCCAAGGTCGTGGTGCTTAATGCATGAATGGGTAGAGCTACAGCACGTCACACTCCTCTCCAATCCAAAGGTATGATCCAAACTCCATTTCATTGTACATACTTTTGCATATTTTTACCTTCTCTTTGATTTGTGTTGCACCGAGACGTTGCAATTCAAGTTCGGGGGAAGGATTTGTGTCTTTTGATATTGTGTTTTGTGATCTTATTTTTATTTTTCCATATTTGAGTCTCATTCATTCATATAAGTGCATATAAAAACCATTAAAAAAAAAAATATTTAGTTGCATTTTGCATGTTTAAGATTGAGTCTAGATGCATATAGGTTTGCATTCACTTGCATTGGGAGAATTATCCATGTAGAATATAAACTTAAGAGCTTGAATTAATGCCCTCGTTAGGAGTTCTTTGATGCATTTGAGCGATCACGAAGTTAAGGATGATCCATGCTTTGATCTTGCGGTTTGAATGTTTTTGTCTTGGTTGAAGCATGCTTTGAATTGAATCTAACTCTATCTACATGAACTCTAATCTTGACTTGAAATTATCATGCTTGTACATTGAAAAGTTGAACTCATGGATGTCATATACATATTTGAGCTATCTTACCCCTTTTTACCACTCTCTTGTTAGCTCAAATAGCTGATTCCCATATTTGGAACGGTTAACCACACCCTTAACTAAGCCTTTCCTTCAAGCCTTCATCTCTTGTGTGTGTCGTGAGGCCTAATTTTGAATGAACTTAGCAAAAAGTGTTGAGTTTGGAACGACAAGGAGTTGATAGATAGGTTGGTGATTTGGGTGTTGATGTAAAGAAAAGAAAGTGTGGAGAAAGGAAAAGATTGAGAAAAAGGATAGGGGAAAGTAAAAAGTTTGGATTGGTTGGCATGAAAATGTGGAATAGCTCTAGGTGTTGAAAGTATAAGTCTCTATGTGTGTAGAAGAAAGAAAGAGCCAAAAGAAAAAAAAATATATATATGGCTAAGGCATCTAAATGATGATTGAGAGACTAGTTATGAAAGTGAAAAAGAGCTAAAAGAAAAAGATGAAGAGCCAATCCATTTGTTGAAAGAGAAGAAGAAAAGAAATGTGGTCTAAGAAGGCAAAATGCCTTGTGATATGGGTAGTTTAGAATGGATCTTGATGAGTTTAGAAATAGGAGTGGAGTTCATATTGGGGCATTGGGTAGACGGATGTCATCCTTGTACGCATCAATTGTTCTTTACTCTTAGCATTTTGCCAAAGTTCATTCTTTCGTGAGAGATCCCATTGCATTGGAATACCCACATGATTGAGATTATTTTCATCTCAAAACCTTTTCCCTAAGCCAAATGAGTTCACTTGATTTTTATTAAGCATGATTCACCATTGTACTTAATGAATGTTAAAGAGTTAGAGGATATGATTACTTGTAGATGCTAAGGCTTAGACCCAATTCGTGTAGCGACGAGTATGGCTAAATCTTTTGAAGTACATGTTGTTTGTGCATCATATAACTACTCTCAAGGGCATTGAATTAAATTCTTTTGTTAATATTCTCGGATATGATCTCCCGCATTCCAACCTCTTCTTCGACTTGTTCTTGTTTGTTTGCTTGCGGACAAGCAAAAGGCAAGTTCGGGGGAGTTGATAGTTACATGATTTAGCCCATTTTAGCATACATTTTAGTTAGCATTTTGTGACTTTTTGCATTCATTTCATTGTTTTTGGTCTAGTTTGCATCCATTTTAGAGTTAGTGAGTCTTAGGTTAGTTCTTGCATATGTTTGTGTGCTATGGAGTCTTTTAGGTACCATTTGGAGCTTATGGAAGCATTTTGGAGCTTGGAGGAAGATCATGGGGCAAAATAAACCTGTTTGGAGCAAGAGCTATGCCCAAATATCAAGGAAAATGCAGAGGCCATCCGACGTGCTCTAAAGATCGGCTCAGACAAAGATCTTGAGCTCCGATTTAGCTTCTAGAATCTTCATCAAAGTCGTAGATAATCGAGATACCTTTCTAATGGAGGTGGTTTCAAGTCATTCGGAGCAGCCGTTCAAAAGATACGACACATTTAGTGAGCACAGGTCCGTCTGGCATCGATTTGGACTAATGGCAGAAGTCCATCGGTGTGCATCCGACCGATACAACCGACCGATATGGAAGCTGGAAAACAGGAGAAAAATCAGAGTCTCACATCGGTGCGTTGTATCGGGCAGAGGCCGACCGATATGGTTTCCTCCGGAGCAAAATGCAGAGTCCGTCCGAGGGGACTGAAAGATCGTGTCAGAAGAAGACTTTCCATTTGGATTTAGCTTTGGAGATCTTCATAAAAGTTATAGGAAATTGAGCTATCTTTCCAATGGGAGTGGTTTCAGGTCATTCCGACCAGTGGTTAAAGAGATACGACAACTTTATCAAGCGCATGTCCGTCTGACCTGCAAACGGAGCAAACCAGGAATCACATCGGCCGGATGTATCGGGCAGAGGCCGACCGATGTGATTCCTGCGACCCACTTTGCTATTTAAGCCAAAAACTTGTTATTTGTGATATATCTCATTTTTAACTTGTAAAAACACTCTTCTTAGAGAGAGTTTGGAGATTTTAAGAGATTCTTAGTGTTTTTATGAAAGTTCTTGTTTCTTTTCATCTATCTATCTATTTCTAATCATCTAACCATGAATCTAAACACCTCCTACATAGGATTTGTTGAGATTATCATGGTTTGTGAGTAGTTTCTTTAGAACTTTGGGTATGGTAGATTAGATGTTTTCTTGCTAAATCATGATGCTTAGGACTTAGTTTATGAAGAATCCTTACTTGTTAGGTGTGATTAATGCTAGATTAGCCTTGACAAAGTTGATTTAGAACTTAAGGAATTTCATGCCCGGAAGGTGTTCGATGAAATTCCTCAACCAAACTTAGCAAGTGTTTTACATTCCTAGCCTATGGAAATAGATGTCTAGGGTGTTTAATGGCTATTTAGACTTGAGATTAATGCTTGTTGATCATTTAATTGCAAATGGAAGTTTGTTCTCAATTAAGTGATTAGTGAAGTGATTATTTTCATGGAAGTGGATTAGTCTAAATTAGTGATCTAAGGCCTAGGGATTAGCATTGTTTGAGTATCATGGTTTAGCTAGAGAATGTCCAAGTCGATTACCATTACCCGAAGTTCGTTTGCTTATTTTTGTTTAAATCGTTTTTGTTACGTTTTAGTTCAAAACTTGTTAGTCTTTTAATTACTTTTGTTATATGCTTGGTTATTTATTATCTTGTCTTTAAATTGATTAGGATCATTAGAAAACCCTTATTTGATTAGCTTAGATTAAGAAGTGTCTCGTATTCTCTGTGTGTTGTTCTCGTGCCTCCTTGTGGATTCGATCCCTAAGTGCTACAATGACATACCATTAGATTGTGGTATTGTGCACAATGGGTTAATTGTGCGAACCGTAAAAAGTTCACTATCAGGAGCAGGAACAACGACGTTTCCAGCTTCATCAAGTTGCTGCCCTCTATCATTACACACATGACCCTCTTGGTCTCTCAAAACTCCAGCTTCATCAGCTCTTAAAACCACTGGGTTGTTCATCCCTGATGTTTGCTTGGTCTTTCTGTTTGTGCGTTCCACAAGCGCTAGCTGTTCCAGTGAAAGTTCAGCTAGCTGAATGCTCTTGTTGCTCCTGGTTTCACGAACATGCATACACCTGAAAAGAAAACACTAGACAAGGCACATAAGTAACCAAAGATACGATGAGTATCGATCGATACTGAATGGTATCGATCGATATCAACAAAGAAATCGCCTCTGTATCGACCGATACTAGGTAGTATCGATCGATACAGACGGGTTTAGTCGAAACTCGACAGCTAAAATTTAATGGTGAAATTGAATCCCCGGCAACGGCGCCAAAATTGATATGCTCAATTTAATAGCCTAACAGTACTAAAGCAGTAGTCGTAGTCTAGCTAGGGGTCGAACACAAGGACTCAGAGAAATCACACAATAAATTATATAGAATCGAGCTAAGCTAAGCAATTCAGTTTAAACAGAAAAACAGAAAGTAGTAAACGAGTTGTATTCAATGGGGAAAAGATAGGTTCAAGGATATTTCTCAGGAAATCAATGAGTGCAAAATAAACTAACTAATCAGGGTTCAGGTTACGCACGGTTCTAGAACTCAAATCACTAGAGTATAGTTAACCAACTGTCGTTGCGAAAACTATCTAAATCTAAACTTCAGAATCCCAAATTTCTTTGCAAATCCCTAAGAATAAATCAGTCTTAATTTCAAATTTGATTTGTTCACAAATCAATTAAACCAAATTTCTTTGCGAATAATCAATTTGCTCACCTAGGTTCTATCAGGTAATTAATCGCACTGTCGTGCCTAATCAATTATCCTAAGATCTAAGTTCCAGGTGATCAATCTAGAATTAGCTTTGAGAACAACCTAAGGTGAAGAACTAATTCAAATTATGAACCCTAAATAACTAATCAACCTAGCATTCAAAGAAATCCCTTAAGAGAATCCCCAAACCTAACAGGAGATCTACTCTGACATGGTAATTGAATCAATAGACGTGTTTGAATAAATACTCTATATAAAATCAGAAAGAGAAACAAAGGTTTTGAGATCTGATCTCGGACGAAGGGAAATCAGACTTGTCTCTCTCACCAAATTCTCTCTTAAACTAAAGCAAAATAAAGCATAGCCTAAACAGATGGCTGTAAAATCCTATTTATAACCTAAATCACGACTTGGGGTCTTCTTGTAATTATTAAAGACTTCTGGGCACTTTTGCAATTCTTCAAGTCTTGGAAAACTCGCGGGTCGTGTCTTGTTGTGATGAGTATCGATCGATACCAGGGGGTATCGATCGATGCTTGTCGTGAAATCAGCTTCTCAGCAACACGACTTCAGCTTCTGCTCCAAACTGCTCCAGAAAGCTCCAATAATTCCAATAATGCTCGAAACGTGCTAAGACCTGTAAAGGACTCAAAAAGACTCCAAAATACTATAAAGACTCTATAAAAGGACTTATATCATGGCTTAAATAGGGTAAAAACCATGATATATCAAGTAGGCGAGCAATTGTGTTATAAGATACAAAACATACATATAGGGCATTGTGAGCGTATATGAACTCGATTCCATTGATGAACTATCTGCGTGGTTACCATCGAAAGCTGAGTAATTCAGTTGTTTAGATATATGTGTTTATTGCTATGAAAGTAGGATGGATACAATTTCGTGTTCCAGTTCTAGAACCAGTCGACTAAGTAGCTACAAACCCTAACTAATAGCTTGTTTGTTCTGAAATATGAACCCTAGAGAAATCCCTGCTGCCCAACGTTTTTAATCCTTGCATTTTACATTCTTTATTTTCTGTTCCGTTTACTTATTTTTGCTAGCTACAAACTGTGACAACCCTTTTGAGTTTTGATAAGTCTAGACGCAAATTTAGATTAGTTCGAAGTCCTAAGTACACTAGTCCTAATGGATTCGATCCCTAAATACTACCGTGATTGATGTGCACTAGCAGTTGTTTTGTTAAAGTTGTATCTCTTTTTCTTATGACCCGACATCACTTGACAACTTTTTCTAATGTTTTCGATGCTTTCTGGTTTTTGACTTCTTAATCCCATAGTCATTTATCGTGCTAAACCAAAACGTTTTAATCACTTACTCAAAGAACATGCATTATCATTTAGATTCTATTGTGGTTCAGTTTGGGAGAAAACTTGTTGAAATAATTTACAAAAGTTAACTTCAATATGGTTCCGGTTCGATTTGATAAAAAATCTTAGTTAACTATATATATTTTCTCAAAAAAAAAAAAAATTTAGTTTGGTTTACTTTGGTATGTATATATTCATTTTGATTCTGGTTTGTATGGTTTGATTATGCTGATTTGTCTACTACCCCTTACTTATATAATGCATTAGGAACTAAATGTTCCGACACGCTTGCTATATTATTGTTAAGTTTGATAGTCATGAGTGATGACACTAAAAACAGTCTTCTGCCTGGTTTCATGAGGAAATACTGAAAATGTCTAAACCTTTTTTGCATTGTCTTCCAAAAGATTCCACAAAATATATCAATGATGGAACAAAAGAAGACAATAACGACAAGGAGTATTTTATGGATCATGAGAGAAAGAAGAATCGTCAGAGACGTAGAGATTCATCTTCACCAAGCTAAAACCGGTTTATGACATTAACAAATGCACCTAACAGCCTCATAAAAGGTAGACAACTGAGTTCTACCAATAACCTCTTCTTCCATAGATTTAGTTTTATTTCTGTACTCTTATTACTTATGCTATACGTTTCAATATTTTTCAGTACCTTTCAGTGCCATTCAGGAGAAACTAATATGCCCAAACCTGGGCTAATAACTATGGTAGGAAAAGATTGTGCAAAATGGCCGGTTAATCTTCGAGGGGAAGACTTAGGAAGATCACCATGTTTGGGAAATGGCTTGCTAAAGAAAATGGCTTAAAACCGGGTGAATTCTTCACACCGGAGTTAGTATGAGAAAACAGAATTCCTATGCTAAGTTTGTTCTTTACACATAGTGATAGAAGACATATATGAGAGTGTTCAAAGCCAGGGAAAAAGGTTATTTTTTCCACCTTACCTAGCAACAAAAACAAAACCAAGAAACACAAGAACAACATAGATGAGAGGAGGAATTCATCTTCACTTGGTTTTGTTTCCATTGCTAGATTTTGTGGAAAAAGACGTTTTCTCACTTACTTTTGAACACTATCATATATACTTTCTATCACACAATATGTGCATAATGAATTGAGCATATGAATCCCGTTTTCCCATACTAATTCTAATGTGAAGAATTCACCCGACTTTAGGCCATTTGCCATTTTCTTTAGCAAACTTTCTCAGCCCTTTCCCAAATACAATATTCCTAAACTTTTCCCATAACCAACCATTTTGCACCATCTTTGCCTACCATAGTTATCAACCCATGTTTGGTGATTCTATTTATCTCATGAATGGCAGTGAAAGGTATTAAAAATATTAAAATGAATAGCATAAGTAATTAGAGTACAAAATATAAAACTAACTAACCCTATGGAAGAAGAGTTCATTGTTAAAACTCACATGTTTACCTCTTGTGAGGTTGTTAGGTGCAATTGTTAATGTCATAAACCGGTTTTGCCTTGGTAAAAATGTACTTTTAAGTTCAGTGAGTTGAAGAAGCCTAAAAACTAAGATGTAGTGTTTGATCGTCATAAGAAATCATATTTACTAGTTCTCTTAGCTAAAATATCAACACATAATAGATATTTTTAAATTTAGTAAATATGTCTTAGTTTGATACAATTAGAGGAAATAATCGCCATAAGATATCATATTTGTTGTTGTTGCCGAATTTGCATATATCTTTCATATATCAATTTTTTAGCCAAGAGAACTAATAAATATGACTTATCTTGGCAATTTTAGACTATCAAACACTACAACATAGTCCTTTAGGTTTTCCCAAGTCAGCAAACTTAATGGTATAGTTTTTATTTCATTTATTTTCATTTTTTTATGTAACTACTCTATTACGATTTGATGATAAAAGTATTGGTTTATATATTCAGTTTAATGGATATTTGCAATCTTTAATGGTAAAGATTGAGCAAACCACAACAAAACTGATGAATTAATCTATATCCCTACAACCTTATAAAATCCAGATGAAATTGCATGTTATTTGCGTTTGGTTTTAAAAAAAGATCTTTACTATGTTTTATAAAATTTTAAAAATTTAATTATATTATTTATATTAATGGTAATTTTTTATTTTGTTTCAAAAGCAGGAAAAACAAGTAGAAAGTAATTCTCACCATTTTTGGTTACAAAAATACATTCTTAGTGTACCATCAAATGAGCATAGTCAAATCAGTCAAATTCTGATGATTTTATTTCAAGAGTCAAATATTTCGACAATGATACAATATATCATTTTATTTTTGACATTTTTCATTTCTAAATCTCTAGAAATATATATATATATATATTTAAATCTTATATGATGTAAAATAAATATCTAACTTCAAATGCAGCAACAACAATATCATCTTCGTACCAGATCATGCTTTGAATTCGTCATTCGTTTCACCCAAAGAAGAACCCGAGACGTCTCCAAAGACCAGAAGACCATATAAACACATCATCCACGCCTCTTAAGGCAGAGCACCAAAATATTACTTCAAACTTAGCATAGTTCGAGATTTCATTTTTGTTCTTCGTTCGTCGGGAACAGATCTCAACTTTGTACTTCATAGAGAAGATTTCGAAACCCTTTTATCTATATTTTACTCTACTAATTTCGCCACTCTTTATTAATTTAATGATGAATTGCAATTCCATGTCTGAGTAGTTTACTTGTTGGGTTTTAAAAGTTTTCGAAGGGGTTTAATCATGGATCTATCTTATTAGGTTGTTAGACTTATGATTATTATTTAGGTTATTCGTTATATTCTTGTTCGTTAATGCATGTTGCTTGATTGATCACCTAGCGACTGATCTAAGGAAGATAAAACCACTAACATGCTGAATTTATTAACATGAACTAGAGTAGGCGAGCAATTGTGTTATAAGATACGAAAACATACTTATAGAGCGTTGTGAGCGTATATGAACTCGATTATATTGCTGATCTATCTGGGTGGTTACTAGTGAAATCTGAGTAGTTAAGTTGTTTAGATCTAGGTGTTTATTGCTATGAAAGTAGGATATATACGATTTCATGTTCCAATTCTAGAACCAGGCGACTAAGTAGCTAGAAACCCAAATTAATAGCTTGTTTGATCCGATCCATGAACCCTGGAGAATTCCATGCAACCCAACGTTTTTAATCCTTGCATTTTACATCGTTTATTTTCTGTTCCGTTTACTTATTTTTGCTAGCTACAAACCGTGACAACCCTCTTGAATTTTGATAAGTCTAGACGCAAATTTAGATTAGTTCGAAGTCCTAAGTACACTAGTCCTAATGGATTCGATCCCTAAGTGCTACCGTGATTGATGTGCACAAGCAATTATTTTGTTAGGGTTAAAACTTGATCCCGCATCACATTTTAAGTAATCCTCTTCACCAAAACACCATATTTCTTACTCTCCTTCTACCAAAGTGCCTCTAAAACGACATATACGTCGTGTATCTCTTTTTTTTATGAGCCGACATCACTTGACAACTTTTCCTCATGTTTTTGATGCTTTCTGGTTTTTGACTTCTCAATCCCATAGTCATTTATCGTGCTAAACCAAAAAGTTCTAACAATAATTGCATATTGGGGTTTAATCACTTACTCAAAGAACATGTTTCTAAAGTTGAGCATTATCATTTAGATTCTATTGTGGTTCAGTTTGGGAGAAAACTTGTTGAAATCATTTACAGAAGTTAACTTCAATATGGTTCTGGTTCGATTTGATAAAAAATCTTAGTTAACTATATATATTTTCTAAAAAAAAAAAAATTAATTTAGTTTGGTTTACTTTGTGGTATGTATATTGAAGTAAAACCACTATTCATTTCGATTCTGGTTTGTGTGGTTTGATTAGGCTGATTTGTCTACTACCCCTTACTTATATAATGCATTATGAACTAATTTTTCCTTCACGCTTGCTATATTATTGTTAAGTTTGATAGTCATGAGTCATGACACTAAAAGCAGTCTTCTGCTTGGTTTCATAAGGAAATACTGAAAATGTCTAAACCCCTTTTTGCATTGTCTTCCAGAAGATTCCACAAAATCTATCAATGATGGAACACAAGGAGACAATAACGACAAGGAGTATTTTATGGATCATGAGAGAAAGAAGAATCGTCGGAGGCATAGAGATTCATCTTCACCAAGCTAAAACCGGTTTATGACATTAACAAATGCACCTAAGAGCCTCATAAGAGGTACACAAGTGAGTTCTACCAATCAACTCTTCTTCCATATATTTAGTTTTATTTCTGTACTCTTATTACTTATGCTATACGTTTTAACATTTTCAGTACCTTTTAGTGCCATTCAGGAGAAAATGATATGACCAAACCTGGGCTAATAACTATGGTAGGAAAAGATGGTGCAAAATGGCCTGTTAAACTTCGAGGGGAAGACTTAGGAAGATCACCATGTTTGGGAAATGGCTTGCTAAAGAAAATGGCTTAAAACCGGGTGAATTATTCACACCGGAGTTAGTATGAGAAAACAGAATTCCTATGCTAAGTTTGTTCTTTACACATAGTGATAGAAGACATATATGAGAGTGTTCAAAGCCAGGGAAAAAGGTTATTTTTTCCACCTTACCTAGCAACAAAAACAAAACCAAGAAACACAAGAACAACATAGATGAGAGGAGTAATTCATCTTCACTTGGTTTTGTTTCCATTGCTAGATTTTGTGGAAAAAGACGTTTTCTCACTTACTTTTGAACACTATCCTATATATTTTCTATCACACTATATGTGCATAATGAATTGAGCATATGAATCCCGTTTTCCCATACTAATTCTAATGTGAAGAATTCACCCGACTTTAGGCCATTTGCCATTTTCTTTAGCAAACTTTCCCAGCCCTTTCCCAAATACAATATTCCTAAACTTTTCCCATAACCAACCATTTTGCACCATCTTTGCCTATCATAGTTATCAACCCATGTTTGGTGATTCTATTTATCTCATGAATGGCAGTGAAAGGTATTAAAAATATTAAAATGAATAGTATAAGTAATTAGAGTACAAAATATAAAACTAACTAACCATATGGAAGAAGAGTTCATTGTTAAAACTCACATGTTTACCTCTTGTGAGGTTGTTAGGTGCAATTGTTAATGTCATCAACCAATTTTGGCTTGGTAAAAATGTATTTTTAAGTTCAGTGAGTTGAAGAAGCCTAAAAACTAAGATGTAGTGTTTGATCGTCATAAGAAATCGTATTTACTAGTTCTCTTAGCTAAAATATCAATACATCATATATACAATTGGAGGAAACAATTGCCATAAGATATCATATTTGTTGTTGTTGCTGAATTTGCATATATCTTTCATATATCAATTGAAGGAAACAATCGCCAAGGAACTAATAAATATGACTTCTCTTGGCAATTTTAGACTATCAAACACTACAACATAGTCGGTTTTCCCAAGTTAGCAAACTTAATGCTATAGTTTTTATTTCATTTATTTTCATTTTTCTGTGTAACTACTCTATTATGATTTGATGATAAAAGTATTGGTTTATATATTCAGTTTAATGGATATTCGCAATCTTTAATGGTAAAGATTGAGAAAACCACAACAAAGCGGATGAATTAATTTATATCCCTACAACCTTATAAAATCCACCTGAAATTGCATGTTATATGCGTTTTGTTTTAAAAACGATATTTAATATGGTTTATAAAATTTTAAAATATTAATTATATTAGGTATATTAATGGTAATTTTTTATTTTGTTTCAAAAGCAGCAACAACAAGTAAAAAGTAATTCTCACCATTTTTGGTTACAAAGATACATACTCACTGTACCATCAAATGAGCATAGTCAAATCAATCAAATTCTGATGATTTTATTTCAAGAGTCAAATATTTCGACAATGATACAATATTTTTTACCTTTTTCATATCTAAATCTCTAGAAATATGTATATTTAAATCTGATATGTTGTAAAATAAATATCTAATTTCAAATGCAGCAACAACAATATCATCTTCTTCTGATCCTATCTCTTCAATTAGGTATATACTTTTTTAATAACACATGTTAATACAACAAATATATTTCTGTATAACCTTTATTTAAATGACTCGGAAAACCTTTACTAAACATTAATAAAAAAGTGTTTTTATTTAGAATCACAACAACATAGTTGCGAATTCAGAGAGTTTTAATCATATAGTGTCCAACATTCCAATCCCAAATTGGTTATGCTACTTTATAAGTTTAACATTAATTTATGCAGGAAATTTTAATTAAAAAATATATTTCTTAAAATACATGACACAAAATTATTTATCAAGTGTTTTATACCAAAATATCTCATTTGTTCCAACTTTTAACATTTATGGTCAGCAACCGCTACCAGTTAGAAGAGAATATGATGAGTTGTAGACACACATTTTTTTTTTGGGTGTATGTCATGATAAAAATGATTTTATACCTAAAATTGAAATATTATATGCTCATGATTTTTTAAATCTATGACACATTGATATTTTTTTTTTGAAGTGCATCGTGCTGAAAATGATTTTATATCTAAAATTTATAATATTTTATATTGACGCTTTTCTTAATGTATGACACATTAAAATATTATTTTATTTTGTGACGCATGTCTTGCTAAAAATATTTTTATATCTAAAATTGATAATATTATATACTGGCGCTTTCCTTAATGTATGACACATTGATTTTTTTAAATTTTATTTTGTGGTGCATGTCATGATGAAAATGATTTTATATATAAAATTGATAATATTCTATATTGACACTCTTCTTAATGTATGACACATTGATTTTTTATTTTATTTTGCTACTCGTGTCTTGCTAAAAATGATTTTAAATCTAAAATTAATAATATTTTATACTCGTACTTTTCTGAATATATGACACATTGATTTTTTATTTTATTTATTGACGTATCTTTTGTTGAAAATGATTTTATATATATAATTGATAATATTCCATATTGGCGTTTTTAAATGTATGACACATTAATTTTTTGTTTTACTTTGTGACAACTGTCTTGCTGAAAATAATTTTATATCTAATATTGATAATATTCTATACTCACATTTTTTAATGTATGACCTGTTGAATTTTAAATTTAATTTGTGACGTGTTTTGTTGGAAATAATTTTATATCAAAAATTGATAATATCCTATACTGGCGTTTTTCTTAATGTAAGACACGTTGAATTTTTTATTTTATTTCTTGGTGTGCGTCATGATGAAAATAGTTGTATATCTAAAATTGATAATATTCTGTACTCGCACTTTTTTAATGTATGACACATTGATTTTTTATTCTAGTTTGAGACGCGTGTCTTCCTGAAAATGATTTTATATCTAAAATTGATAATATTCTATGTTGGTGCTTTTTTGAATGTATGACACAATAATATTTTATTTTATTTTGTGACAAATGTCTTGCTTAAAATAATTTTATATCTAAAATTGATGATATTCTATTCTCGCGCTTTTCTTAATGAATGATACGTTAAATTTTTATTCTATTTTGTTACGTGTCTTGCTAAAAATGATTTCATATCTAAAATTGATAATATTCTATACTCGCGCTTTTCTTAATGTTTAAAATCTTGATTTTGTTTCTTGTTTTGTGTGTATGTCATGATCGAAATGATTATAGACCTAAAATTGAAATATTCTATATTGGCGCTTTGTTCATGTATGACATATTGATTTTTATTTTATTTTATTTTGTGACGTGTGTCTTGTTGAAATATATCTAAATTGATAATATTCTATATTATCTTTTTTCTTAATGCATGACACGTTAAATATTTATTTTATTTTGTGACGCGTGTGTTGCTGAAAATGATTTTATATCTAAAATTATAATATTCTATATTGGCGTTTTTCTTAATGTATAACACATTGATTTTTTAATTTCATTTTGTGGTGCATGTCTTGATGAAAATGATTTTATATTTAAAATTGATAATATTCTATACTGGCACTCTTCTTAATGTATGACACATTGATTTTTATTGTATGTTGTGATTCGTGTCTTGCTAAAAATAATTTTATATATAAAATTGAAAATATTTTATATTGACGCTTTTTTAATGTATGACACGTTCATTTTTATTTTATTTTGTGATGCTTATCTTGATGAAAATTATTTTATCTCTAAAATTGATAATATTTTATATTGGCGTATGGAACACAATTTAATAAAATAAAATAACATTTTTAATTGAAATTTCAAATTTATATATTAAGAACAATAGTATTTACAAGAGAGAAAAAAAACAGATTCAAAGAAGAAAACAGTCTAAACAGAGCATGGCTATTGAAAACCATTCCACGAAACATAGTACAAGCAAATTAATGTCATAAGTACAAGGAGAGACTCAGATCAGCAACTTAGGGAGTACGACTTGACTCCGGTCTTACAACGATCCACCTACATATATATGAGGCACTTAATTACATAGTTTGATATGGGTTCTCATGTGTTTAAGAAGAAATTATCGGTATTGTATACACGGTGTTACTAACTCCCATGACTTCGTATAAATTGTTTCAAAACCAAATGAATTGCCAGCTTTCGCAACAGATCTTAGCGAGATTGAGGACCTATGTAATTCTCTCCAAGACGGCAAAGTGGGTTTTGAACCGAGAATCAGTAATGAACTAGCGAAATTCATGGCTGCGAACACACATACTAGAACCCGTGTCTTCTCTTATGTAGGCATGTTAGATATCGAAAATTCACCTTTAGCAAATTCGTACTAATGAATGCATTTCGTATTAGAAAAAGAGGCACTTAATCTAACGAATTGTTAGAAGATGAATCAAGTCATTTTTCGAATACGATAATGATGATCTAGTGTTTGAAGTTGATGAACGATTGGAGAAGACATAATTTGAAATCGATGATCAAATTTAGTTTTTATTTTTGTTAGAATTACTGCATGTATGTGCAATTGTTTCGTGGACATTACGTGGTAAAATACCGGCAAAGGTAAATGGAAGGAGGCGGTGCATCACAACATGGCAATCATGACTGTTCATCCTAGAAAACTTCCCTTCTCCATGATCAACACAGTTACGAAGGTAGATGCGTATCCGTTCGGGAATTTAACACTATCATAAATCCTGTAAAAAAACTCGGCTTTTGAAGGCTCATCCAACCGAAAAGCAGGGACTGGATACTTCACGTTCGCTGAAACATGTAGTGCTTTACGAGAACAAATATCTGGCAAGTCCAATCTAGACTTCAGATTTTATTTCGTCTTCCCTTGGCCATTCTTGGTGTTCATTATGTTTTCGAAAAAATTCTTCTCAATGTGCATGACATCTAGATTATGCCTCAACAAATAGTCATTTCAATAAGGCAAATCCCAGAAAATAATCCTCTTGTGCAAATTATGTTGGTTGCCGCAACCGTCAACCGGGATGATGCCCGTTACCACCACAATCAACGGTCCTCTCTACACCAAAATCTTTGAACTGAGTCAACAAGTAATGTCCATCTAACTCAGGAGGTGGATCATCAAATACTCAACGGTTCTTCTTAAACAATGTTGTGCTCCGACGATAAGGATGATCGCTGGTAAAAATCGCCTATGACAATCAAGCCAACACTATTTTCTTCCATGCTTCAATTGGAATCCATCTATGTTATCTTGACAATACGTGCATGATAACCTTTCGTGCGTTGTCAATCCGGATAACATGCCATATGCTGCAAAACGCTAATGGTCCATATAAGTACCGACCGCATGACGAAATTCTGCTGACAAGAAACATCAAACGCCTAAACACCATACTCTTAGAACATTTGCATCTCATAAATCAATGGTTGCAGAAAAATATCAAGTGATCTCTTTGGATGCTTTGGTTCAAGAATAAGAATGTTAAGGAACAAGAACAATAGTCTCATGCACAAAGATGGCGGCAAATTGTAAGGGGTTACAATTACTGGCCACAAATAATATTGTCTTTCATGCTTCTCAAAATGGTTGAAACCATCAGTACATAATCTAAGGCATACGTTCCTCGCCTTATACGCAAAACTGGGATATATGGATTGAAAATGTTTACATGCTCCTGCATCTGAGGGATGAGCAATTTCTCTGTCCGTTGTATGCTCCGCATGCCATTTCATTGACCCCGTCGTGCGATCTGATTGATATAACCTCTTCAATCTCTTTGTTAACGGCAAATACCATATCCGTTTATATGGGATTGACACTCTTCCACATGTTTCCTTATACCGAGGTTTACGACAAAACGACATGTCGAACGGTTTGCGTCCTCTCTCCAGTAAAACATACAGTTATCAATGCACACATCTATAATCTAATACGGCAATCCAAGACCAGCAACAAGTTTATGTATCTCATAGTATGATGTTGGTGCAATATTATCTTCTGACAAAATTTCTTTAACAAATTCAGCTATTGCATCCACACGCTCCTCACTCAAATTAAAATCCGTCTTTATACCCATCATCCTAGTTGCAGCTAATAAAGGGGAATGGTCACCTCTACAACCATCATATAATGGATTTTTAGCAGTGTCTAACATATCAAAGAACCTTCGAGCTTCTAAGTTAGGTTATTCACCTCTATCTGCATACTCAACAACCGATGGTATATTTTCACGAAACACGTCGTTTACCATCTGAACATGACCTACAATTTTTATTTCCGTTGCAAGTTCTTCTAAGCTATCCCCAATATATTGTTCATTAGTACTAGCATAATCCACCATTATATCATTTTATCCATGATAATACCAAATCTTGTAATCCGAAACAAACCCATTACAATACATGTATGATCATACTTTGTCTATCACGATGAATCTATGATTTCGACAATTAATAAAAGTCGAGTAAATTTTACAGGATTTTTTTTTGTTTTGGTCTGCATAGTCGCAAATGCCATGAATTGTTGCAAACCTTGTTTGTATTCTTCCGTAATTAGGCTCGTCTCCGGAATTTGATGACGCTTGTCCATCCATGATCGAAAATAATTATAAGAAT
Source organism: Eutrema yunnanense (assembly GCA_002933935.1). NCBI lineage: Eukaryota > Viridiplantae > Streptophyta > Magnoliopsida > Brassicales > Brassicaceae > Eutrema > Eutrema yunnanense. The sequence continues at coordinate 93,687 of PKML01012401.1, read as the reverse complement.
CTGAAAAAGACATTTTATAAGGTTTTAGATGATAGTTTTTTTTTGGAAATTGTAGTGAGTGAATGATGAGGGTGGAGACGTTTTATAGGAAAGTGTGTGTGGATTCCGATGGATTTCCGACAATTCTCAAACGGCTATGAATTCTGTCTAGATTCGGTCGGAATTTCCGACGGATTGTTGACGTCGGAAATTTGTTGGAATATTCCGACGGATTACCGACATACTTTGTTTCGTTAGAATTTTCCGACGGGCTACACTTTCGTCCAACAGGCGACAATTCCGAAAACCATATGACCGTCGAAAATTGTTATGTTTTCTTGTAGTGGATGTATGAGACATTAATTTTTATTTTATTTTGTGGTGCATGTCATGATGAAAATAATTTTATATCTAAAATTGATATTATACTGGCATTTTTCTTAATGTATGAAACATTTTTTTTATTTTTTTTTGTGACACATGTCTAATTAAAAATGACTTTGTATTTAAAATTGAAAAAATTCTATACTATCGCTTTTTTAATGTATGCCACATTAATTTTTTATTTAATCTTGTGAGGCGTGGTTTAATACAAATAATTTTTTTTTCTTAAATTGATATTATTCTATCATGACCTATGGAACTCAATTTGATAAAATAAAAGAACATGTTTTAATTGAAATTTCAAATTTATATATCAATAAAAATAGTATTTACAAGAAGAAAGAGAAAAAAAACAGATTCAAAAAGAAGAATACAGAGCATGGTTTTTGAAAACCATTTCAGGAAACAGAGTACGAGCGAACTGAAGTCATAAGTACAAGGAGAGATTCGATCAGCAACTTAGTGAGTGCAACTTTACTCCATTCTTACAGCAAACCATCTACCTATATATGAGGCATTTAATTACATAGTTTGATATGGGTCCTCGTGTGTTTAAGAAGACATTATCGGTAATGTATACACATTGTTACCAACTCTGAGGACTTCGTATATATGGTTTCAATACCAAATCAATGGCCAGCTTTCGCAATAGATCTTAGCAAGATTGAGGACCTATGTAATTCCCTCCAAGACGTCAAAGTGGTTTTTGAACCCAAAATCAGTAAGGAACGAGCGAACTTCTTGGCTAAGAACGCACGTACCAGAATCTGTGTCTTCCCTTATGTGAGCCTTTTTGTGCTATACTAGTTAGACATTGAAAATTCGCCTTGCAAATTCGTACTAATGAATGCATTTCTTATTAGGAAAAACAAATATGAGGCACTTAATCTAACGAGTTGTTTGAAGATGACACAATAGTTCGGGAAGCATTCTTTCCCCGGTATGATGGTTAGGCGAAATCATGAGGAATACCTTAAACCTAGATGATGCAGAAACACAACTCTTACCGGTGACTAAACTCAGCTGGTTTTTCTTTTTCCGGGTAAGCATGCCCACCCGCGAAGAAACGATTGCTGGATAATTGCTCTTTGTGCTTCTCGGCTCAGTTTGAAGCAGCTACTGAAATTGAGTTGTGCATTTGGAGTGTAAATAAAGCAAGAAACAGTCCTTAGCGATTCACAGCCTTCTGCTAGTAAGGACGTGAGTGAAGTACTACCCTAATAATGATTATAAGCCGAAAGTTATATACAGAAAAATTATGATAAAAGGATGTAACCGTAGAAGTTAATTTTTAGGATCACTTTGGTTTTCATTAATGAAAGAAGATGTTAATAAAAAAATTCATCAAAGTAACCTCGTGCATAAAGAATATTACTAGATTAATCTCTAGGGAGGAATGTCATACTAGACTAACCTTACTTTGTTGGTCAATGTCCATTTTATCCATAAACTTAACTTCTTTGCCTCTTCTCCAAGTATAGAGTAAAAACCTTAAACAAACCAAACCAAATCCACGGCGTTCAGGAGATTGTCGAAGTCTGCTAAGGCAGCCACCATCAAGGCGCAACACTGCCTCTGTTCTTCTGTTCTCTGCTCACTTCAGCTCGCCTACTTCCTTTCTTTTCCGGCCAAATTCCTTCATCGGAGTTTCGGAAACGACTTCCCTTCTGCAAATGAGTTAGGTTTTTATGATCCACAAAGAACAATCTTTAATCGGGAAATTGTGGAGTGATAACGTGTTGAGAAAGCAGAATTGAAAGTCTACAAGACTTGCTAAAGACTAACCATGGTTGGTGTAGACTAAACCATAGTTGAGTTACTTGTTGGGACCACACTGCAAAGGGAACTGGAAGTTGCAGAAACAACCAAGCAACATTTCTTTTCTGCTTTAAGGACATTCTGTCTGCTTGTGCCCAAAAAGGAAAGCCATGTTTGGCTGTTTCAGCTGCTGCTACAAGACTGCACCTTCAGCGTTTGAAGAAGCACTTTTGGGCGATTGGAGTTGGCACATGAAGCCCTAGTTTGTTACACTATAAATTAGGTGCTTATGGTTTAGAGAGAGAGAGCTATGAAACCAGAGATACACGTTTTAGTGAGAGGAGAGAAAACTAGTAAGTATAAGCTTGTTCTGAGTTTTCTCTAGCACAGAAAGTGGTACAGAGTGAGTCTAAGTACTAGTGAAGGGTATTAGGCGGATCACTTGTAGCTTCTTGTTGTAATCACTATACTGGTTCTAGTGGATTCCGAGGAGAGTCTCGGCGAGACGTAGCGACCCTCATTAACGGGCGTGAACTCGTTAAAGTTCTGGGTGTGCTCCTGTTTTATCTTCTGTATCATACTCTGTTTTACTCTCTGTTTTTACTGTTCATCATCTTCTTCGTGAAACAGCTACAGATCTCGGTTTGTTTGGTCTTCTCCTAAGGAAAGTCGACGCCTTTAGGATCTAGGAGACTTAACAGAGTGGTATCAGAGCCTTGGTTCGTGGTTTGTGGTTCTGTAGAGTTACCTCAAGCTTTGAATCATGTCTTCGGCGAGAGTACAGGTTGAGAAGTTTGATGGACGTGGGGATTACACTATGTGGAGAGAGAAGCTTGAAGCTCAACTAGATATTCTGGGTTTAAGTATAGCTCTCAAGGAAACTAAGATCAGTGATGAAGAATCCTCAAAGCAAAAGAAAGGAGAAGACACGGGTGAAGAAGATAAGGAAAATATGGAAAAGCTTGAAGCTTTAGAGGAAAAGAAAAAGAAAGCAAGGAGTGCAATAGTTCTGAGTCTCACAGATAGGGTTTTGAGGAAGTTCAAGAAAGAGAAGACTGCAGCTTCTATGTTGAATGCTTTGGACAAGCTGTACATGTCTAAAGCTCTTCCAAACCGGATCTATCTGAAGCAAAATTTTTACAGCTTCAAGATGTCTGAGAATCTGTCTCTTGAAGGTAACATCGATGAGTTCCTTCATATTGTTGCAGATTTAGAGAACATGGATATTATTATTGAGGATGAGGATCAAGCAATCCTTCTGCTAATGTCGCTTCCTAAGGTGTTTGATCAGTTGAAAGATACTCTGAGATATAGCTCAGGAAAAGCTATATTAACTCTTGATGAAGTTGAAGCAGCCATTTACTCAAAAGAGTTGGAACTTGGCTCAGCAAGGAAGAGTATAAAGGGTCAAGCTGAAGGTCTTTATGTGAAGGAGAAACATGAGACCAGAGGAAGGAGCGAACAAAGGGACAAAGGAAACAAGACCAAGAGATCAAAATCCAAGAGTAAACGAGGGTGTTGGATCTGTGGTAAAAATGGCCATTTTAAGGTTTCATGTCCTAACAAGAACAAGGCTCAGTACAAGCCAAGTTATGGAAGCAGTAAAGGAGAGTCCTCAGGAGGAAATGGGAACTTAGCTGAAGCAGCTGGGTTGTATGTGTCTGAAGCTCTGTCCTCAACAGATATTCATCTCGAAGATGTATGGATCATGGACACAGGATGTAGCTATCACATGACCTATAAAAGGGAATGGTTTGAGAAGCTAGATGAAGATGCAGGGGGTTCTGTCAGAATGGGTAACAAGACAATGTCTAAGGTTAAAGGAGTGGGAACTATCATGATCAAGAATGAAGATGGTTTGAGTGTGTTGCTCACAAACGTGAGGTACATTCCTGAGATGGACAGAAACCTCTTATCTTTGGGAACTTTTGAGAAAGCTGGTTATAGGTTTGAATCAGAAAGTGGAGTTCTAAGCATCAAGGCTGGATATCAGGTGCTACTTACAGGAAGAAGATATGACATGTTGTATCTACTTCATTGGAAGCCTGTGAGAGATGAGTCACTTGATGTAGTAAGACGGCAGGATGACACAGTTCTGTGGCACAGAAGATTGTGTCACATGAGTCAGAAAACATGAATATGCTGGTGAAGAAAGGTCTTCTCGACAAGAAGAAAGTTTCAGTCTTTGACACCTGTGAAGACTGCATATATGGCAGAGCTAAAAGGATTGGTTTCAACTTAGCTCAACATGATACAAGGGAGAAGTTGGAGTATGTTCATTCTGATTTGTGGGGAGCACCTTCAGTTCCAATGTCGCTTGGAAAGTGTCAATACTTTATATCTTTCATTGATGATCACACAAGAAAGGTATGGGTTTATTTTCTGAAAACCAAGGATGAAGCTTTTGATAAGTTTGTTGAATGGATCAGTCTGGTGGAGAATCAAAGCGAGAAGAAAGTGAAGACTCTCAGAACAGACAATGGTCTAGAGTTCTGTAACAGGTTGTTTGATGGCTTTTGTGAATCAAGAGGGATTCAAAGGCACAGAACCTGTGCATACACGCCTCAGCAGAACGGTGTTGCAGAACGCATGAACATGGAGAAAGTGAGAAGTATGCTGAGTGATTCTGGTCTACCTAAGAGGTTTTGGGCGGAGGCAACTCACACAGTAGTAATTCTCATAAATAAGACGCCCTCATCAGCTCTGAACTTCGAGATACCAGACAAGAAGTGGTCTGGGAAAGCACCTGTGTACAGCTATCTCAGAAGATTTGGCTGTGTTACTTTTGTTCACACAAATGACGGGAAGTTAAATCCAAGAGCAAAGAAAGGGGTCTTGATTGGTTATCCTAGTGGAGTTAAGGGATACAAGGTGTGGCTGACTGATGAAAAGAAATGTGTAGTGAGCAGAAATGTCATCTTTCAAGATAATGTAGTGTATAAAGATCTGATGCAGAGAAATGACAGCATTTCAGCAGAAGATGAAGATCAAGCTGGATCTTATCTGGATTTAGATCTTGAAGCAGAAAGGGACATCATCTCGGGTGAAGACATGGAGACTTCTCAAGACACAGGAATGTCAGGAAGTCCCATTCTGGTCACTCCTACAAGGGATGGTACAGATAATGATGCAGAGGCTGATGTAAGTCACCCTCCATTGAGCTATCATCTGGTGAGAGACAGAAACAGAAGAGAAATCAAGGCACCAAAAAGGTTTGATGATGAAGATTACTTTGCTGAAGCTCTTTATACTACAGAAGATGGGGATGCAGTAGAACCTGCAAATTACAGTGAGGCAAAAAGAGATACAAATTGGGATAAGTGGAAGCTTGCAATGAATGAAGAGATTGATTCTCAAATGAAGAACAACACCTGGACTACTGTTACAAGGCCAGAGAATCAGAGAATCATTGGTTGTAGATGGATCTACAAGTATAAGCTTGGGATACCTGAGGTTGAAGAACCAAGATTCAAAGCAAGGCTTGTTGCTAAAGGGTATGCTCTAAGGGAAGGCATAGACTATCATGAGATCTTTGCTCCGGTTGTAAAGCACGTCTCTATAAGGATTCTGCTTTCGATTGTAGCTCAAGAGGACTTAGAGCTGGAGCAGTTGGATGTTAAAACAGCTTTCCTACATGGAGAACTGAAAGAGAAGATCTACATGACACCTCTTGAAGGATATGAGTCACTGTTCAAGGATAATGAGGTATGTCTTCTAAACAAGTCGCTGTATGGACTCAAGCAATCACCTAAGCAGTGGAATGAGAAGTTTGACAACTACATGATTGATATCGGGTTCGTGAGAAGTGATTATGACAGTTGTGCATACACAAAGGTGTTGCTTGATGGTTATATGATGTATCTCCTTATTTATGTGGATGATATGCTGGTGGCGGCAAGGAACATTGAAGCCATAGCTCAGCTGAAGAAAGAGCTTAGTTTGAAGTTTGAAATGAAGGATCTAGGCGCTGCCAAGAGGATTCTTGGTATGGAGATCACAAGAGACAGAGCTTCTGGTGCTCTGTGGCTGTCTCAGGAAGGGTACTTGAACAGAATTCTGGAAACTTACAACATGACAGAAGCGAAGCATGCTGTAACACCATTGGGAGCTCATTTGAAGATGTGTGCTGCAACTGAAGAAAAGCTGGTCAGAGATGAAGAGTATATGAAGTCAATCCCGTACTCAAATGCTGTGGGAAGCATCATGTATGCTATGATTGGCACACGTCCTGATTTAGCCTATCCTGTTGGTATCATTAGCAGATTTATGAGCCAACCTATCAAGGATCATTGGCTGGGAGTTAAATGGGTGCTAAGATACATTAAAGGCACACTTAACACAAGGCTGTGCTACAAGAGAAGCTCAGATTTTAAGATTGTGGGTTACTGTGATGCAGACTTTGCTGCAGATCCTGACAAGAGAAGATCAATCACAGGATTGGTGTTCACACTTGGTGGAAACACCATAAGCTGGAAGTCTGGATTGCAGAGAGTTGTGGCTTTATGAACCACCGAGTCTGAATACATGTCTCTGACAGAGGCTGTAAAGGAAGCTGTGTGGCTGAAGGGTCTGTTGAAGGAGTTTGGTTATGAGCAGAAATCTGTAGAGATCTTCTGTGATTCGCAGAGTGCCATCGCACTCTCAAAGAACAATGTGCATCATGAAAGGACGAAGCACATTGATGTCAAGTGCCATTACATTCGAGAGATCATTGCGGATGGAACGGTGGAAATGTTGAAGATATCGACTGAGAAGAATCCAGCATATATTTTCACCAAGGTACTGGCTGTGAGCAAGTTTCAGGCTGCACTGAACTTGCTACAGGTCAAGTCTGAGTAATAAACTCAGGGATCTGAGACTGGAATCCGGAACTAGAATCAGGTACTCTCTCTCTCTTATTTTGTGTGCGGTTTGATTGCTTGATCATCATGTTATCAGGTGAAGATTTGTGGAGTGATAATGTGCTGAGCAAGCAGATTTGAAAGTCTACAAGACTTGCTAAAGACTAACCATGGTTGGTGTAGACTAAACCATAGTTGAGTTACTTGTTGGGACCACACTGCAAAGGGAACTGGAAGTTGTAGAAACAACCAAGCAACGTTTCTTTTCTGCTTTAAGGACATTTTGTCTGCTTGTGCCCAAAAAGGAAAGCCCTGTTTGGCTGTTTCAGTTGCTGCTACAAGACTGCACCTTCAGCGTTTGAAGAAGCACTTTTGGGCGATTGGAGTTGGCACATGAAGCCCTAGTTTGTTACACTATAAATTAGGTGCTTATGGTTTATAAAGAGAGAGCTATGAAACCAGAGATACACGTTTTAGTGAGAGGAGAGAAAACTAGTAAGTATAAGCTTATTCTGAGTTTTCTCTAGCACAGGAAGTGGTACAGAGTGAGTCTAAGTACTAGTGAAGGGTATTAGGCGGATCAGTTGTAGCTTCTTGTTGTAATCACTATACTGGTTCTAGTGGATTCCGAGGAGAGTCTCGGCGAGACGTAGCTACCCTCATTAACGGGCGTGAACTCGTTAAAGTTCTGGGTGTGCTCCTGTTTTATCTTCTGCATCATACTCTGTTTTACTCTCTGTTTTTACTGTTCATCATCTTCTTCGTGAAACAGCTACAGATCTCGGTTTGTTTGGTCTTCTCCTAAGGAAAGTCGACACCTTTAGGGTCTAGGAGACTTAACAGAAATGATGCCAAAAGATACTGTATATTCACAAATTACCAAACATAATACATTTTTTGATTGAAGGTTACTACTACTTTTTCACCTCAAATGCATTACAGATTTAAATACTAATTTCTCCTTAGAGATACAAACACAGAATGAAAACCATCTTAGTTCGACTGACTCAAATCCTTGTCTTCTTCCTGTTTGCGTAAGTCGCTTTCTTGGCAAGATTCTTTATCATGACGAAGACTAAAACAATAATCACAGTAACCAGAAAGCTTCTCGTACTCCATCCCCACGACCAGCTGCTCACCACCCGTTTCCAATCGAACCGACATTTCGAACCACAACGGCACAGTACTATCGATAGTCACTTTGACCATCGCATTATCTTCATCCACTTGTTGAACAGTGCCCAGCTCATCCCCAATACCCCGGAAAACCTCATCAGTCGAGAAACGCAGAGGAACACCAGAGATTCTGACCCAAAACGTGATCGCCGATGGGTAGTTCTTGTGTATAATCGGTTCCCACCTTACGATCGAAACCATCCAGTGATTAAAATTGAAAGGCTCCGTTTTCATCACCTCAAGGATATCTTCCTCTCGCTCGAAATCGAATTTGAACGTTCCCAGTCCCAAGTCCACCCCAACCACTCGATCCTCTAGTTTCCAGAGTTTGGGCATCATCAGAACCAGGGAATCAACATTTTGAACCTCGGGATTCATAATCCTACCGATGAGCGTCGTCCTCTTTAACCTTCTGATCAAATCCGAGTTGTCGACCGCGGGAAGTTGGATTATCCTTGCCATGAGCTTGATCTAACTAATACAAAATTGATGCACGAAAAGAAGAATCACGGAGATGGAAGATTCAGAAAAGGAAAAGCTTGAAGAGAAGTCAGAGAGATGAGATGGGCGGCGGAATTGTTCATCGACTTGTATTCTTCTAGGGTTTTGTATATGACATGTATTGTTTTTAAAATAGTATTTCCTTTTTTTATGGGGATTTTTAAGATTATGTGATTTTAGGGGTTTTGGAATTCGATTTGGAGATTTTAGGGGTTTATTTATCTATCGGGTGGGTTTAATTTTGGTATATCAGTTTTAATTGGGTCGTAATGGTGTTAAATACTGATTTAGTTTCGTGTTTAACTAGTTAAGGTTAGTTCGGTAAACACTAAACCAAAAATAATTGTGGTTTGTGCGGATTTTGGTTTTGAAATTTTGTTATGCGAAGAATTAAGTTTCAAATTTTCTTTTGGTGGGAAATAAGTTTCAAACTTTTTAATGATGGAAAAATAGGACAAAGTTATAATTTTATGTAGTTCTGCTCTTATATGAAAATTTTAAAGGGGAAATAAGTCGTCAACCCTCTTTTATTTGAAAACTAGTGATATGGTCTGCACTCTGCTCAAATCGACACAGACGTAGTGGGGGTTATTGGTTCTTGCATTTTAATGGATTTCTCAGATTTAGAAATTCTAATGAATACATTGATTTTAAAATCAGAGAAGTGGATTTCAAAGTTAAATAATTGGATTTCAAAATCAAATAAATGGATTATTGTAAATCAACCAAATAGATTTACAAGAATTTTAGTATTATAAGAAAATAAAAAAACAAACCAAAAAAAATTTTCGTTCTTTTTCTTATTATCTAGTATTCTCCTAAAGTATAGAATATGTCCACATATTTGTTGCAAGTATTGCTCTCAATTGATTGACATGTTCTCTTTCTTGATCATGGGTTCCAAGAATTTATTCATCATTGTTATTAACTTCTTCAAAGATTTTATGATCATTTTATGTGTTTGATTAGATTATGGGTTTTTATAATAAATTTGGTTTTTTCTATCTATCTTTTTTACCATTTCAAAAATCTATTTTAAGTTTAGCGATCGTGCAGAACAATCACAATCTTTGTTTGTACATTAGCAGACACTGATTACATGAAACCTGAGAGGTCTCACGATCAGTGTTTTGAACCTCCACTTAGAAACTAGTTAGCCTCGTGTCCAGCATGTAGTAGATGTTACGTATCCACTTAGAAATTAACTAGCCTTGTAACATGTAGTAGCTTAATGTTACGTATAGTTATTTCTTGTCTTTTCTTCTACACATTAATTGATAGGTGTCTTTCTATTTTTAATTATACGTAGTAGTTTCATCTTGGAAAAAAAAAACTTGTAAATCCAACCAAATAACAAGGTTTCACTCGATATTTGCTCCTTTGTATTTTACTCTTAAAAACACTTGTAAATCCATTCAAATCCAAATTAAAATCAAATCCTTACTATTGAATAACACTTGATTTTAACATGAATTTTAAAATTATAGAACCAATAACACAAGATTTGAATATAGATTTCAAAATTATAGAACCAATAACACTTGATTTGGTTTGGATTTCCAAATCCATTAAAATGTAAGAACCAATAACCCCTCCGTAAGGTTCCTAAAATCGAAACAATACTTTTATGTATTATGTTTTTTTTAAATTAATTTATACCAAATCGAAAATTTTAATGAACATATTGTCGAAGAGGATAGGTTCCTATAAGCTTTATTGATACGATCTTGATTTGATCCTCCCAAAAACGCACACTCTTGTTGGTATTGAAGCGGAATTGAAACGGGGATAATCCTTGAACGAGCAAGGCGGGGGAAGTGAATGGCTGCGTCGAGAGCTATGAACGGCACTCGGTAAACCTGAACCGAAGGCTAACCACCTAAGGAACGTTGTGACTCTTCGGCTAACCACCTCGGAATCGGCTCGATCTTAAAGCTAACCACATTAAGAAACGAAAGTGACCAATGAGCTAACCACCCAATGATCGAAATGATTTTCTTGGCTAACCACCAAAAGAATCGAAAAGTTCACAAAGGAACAAAGGAGAGAATTCTCTAAAAGGTTTATAAAAATTGGATGATTTGAAATAAAGAACTACAAAGAGTATTTATAGGAAAAGAATGTGAAGGGGTGAAGAAGAAAGCACAAATTACAATGCATGGGGAATTACAAAATCAAATAAATGTGAAGACTAAGACCAAAGACTTTGACTAGAAGGGTTGAATGTCTCTTGGGCTGCTTTGACTAGTCTCCCTAGGATTTGCTCCCTCGGATTGGATCCCTCGGAAAATCCCCCCGGGAAATCCCTCGGAAAAGTCCCTCGGAAATATTCCCTCGGAAATCAACTTGCGATTGGACCGGATATGAAGTGTAAGCCGTTGCCTCGTTAAAACCTCTACTCGGAAAACCCATTGGGACAAAACCGAGCATAGGAAAAAGAGTACAACAACTTACACTCGGTCAACCTCAAGCTGAATCCGCAAATGATAAGGAGGTCAAGGCGTAGTGCGTAAGTTGGTCTTCATCCTCGTTCCGAACGTCGTTAAGTAGTTTCCGAACAGCTCCGGCTAACTTCCTCGTCTTGGACCGCGTAACGGGACCTTCGGGAATGATCAAAGCTTCCTCTGGAACCTCATCCGAAGCATGCATGTCCATGATCGTATCATCCCCCTCCACTTGAAAAGGGTTTGTCCTCAAATCTGCTTCATCTGCAATAAAGGGAATGATATCAGAAACGTTGAAGCTAGAGCTAACGGGGTACTTACCTTGAAGATCGATCTTATAAGCGTTATCATTGATCTTCTCTAAAACCGTGAATGATCCATCAACTCTCGGCAAGAGTTTGGACTTCCGTTCCTCCGGAAACCGTTCCTTTCGCAAATAGATCCAAACGAGATCGCCGGGTTCGAACGTCTTCTTGTTCCGTCCCTTGTTGGCATGTTTGCGATAAAGCTCGGTTTTGTGCTCGATGTTTTGCTTGGCCTTCTCGTGCATTTGCTTAACCAATTCGGCTTTCTTTTTCCCATCCATGCTTACACGTTCACTCAAAGGCAAAGGAGTTAGATCCAAAGGTGTAAGCGGATTAAAATCGTAGACAAGTTCAAACGGAGAAAAAGAAGTAGTATAATGCACGACACGATTATAAGCAAACTCAACATGCGGCAAACAATCTTCCCACGACTTAAGATTTTTCTTAATTACCGTCCGCAAAAGCGTTCCTAAGGTCTTATTAACCACTTCGGTTTGACCATCAGTTTGCGGGTGACAAGTCGTAGAGAAACACAACTTAGTTCCTAGTTTAGACCAAAGGGTCTTCCAAAAATAGCTAAGGAACTTCGTATCTATATCTGAAACTATCGTCATAGGCATTCCATGCAAACGGACAATCTATCTAAAGAACAAATCGGCAATGTTAGATGCATCATCGGTTTTATGGCAAGGAATGAAATGAGCCATCTTAGAAAATCTATCTACAACAACAAAGACCGAATCACTACCTCTCCTAGTTCTCGGCAAACCTAACACAAAATCCATTGAAATGTCGGTCCATGGTACACTAGGAATCGGCAAAGGAGTGTACATACCTTGGCTTGGGCTTTTGGATTTAGCTAACTTACATGTCGTGCATCGGCTACAAATCCGTTCAACGTCTCGCTTCATGTGCGGCCAAAAGAAATGGTCTTGCACCACCAAAAGAGTTTTAGCCACGCCAAAATGTCCCATTAAGCCACCGCCATGTGCTTCCCTAACAAGAAGGTCTCGCAAAGAAGAGTTAGGAATACACAATCGGTTCTCGTAAAATAAGAAACCGTCACTACAAAAGTAATTTCCCGAAGCAAATTTAACACAAGTTAGAAATACTTCCTAGAAATCGGGATCGGTTACATAAGCTTCCTTAATCATCTCAAATCCAAGCACCTTGGCATCAAGTGTCGAAAGCAAAGTGTATCTCCGTGAAAGAGCATCGGCCACGACGTTCTCCTTGCATTGCTTGTATTGAATCACGTACGGGAAAGTCTCCACGAACTCCATCCAACGGGCGTGTCGCTTGTTCAGCTTCTGTTGGCTTTTCAAATGCCTAAGCGATTGATGACCGGTGTGGATCACGAACTCCTTCGGCCAAAGATAGTGTTGCCACGTTTGGAGTGCACGGACTAAGGCATAGAATTCCTTGTCGTACGTCGGGTAGTTGAGAGTTGCTCCACCGAGTTTCTCACTAAAGAAGGCGATCGGCTTCTTCTCTTGCATAAGCACGGCACCGATACCTACACCAGAAGCATCACATTCAATTTCAAACGTTTTCATAAAATCTGGTAAAACGAGAAGAGGGACGTGAGTAAGCTTGTGTTTTAGGAGCTGAAAAGCGTCCTCTTGAGCTTGTCCCCATTTGAATCCCACATTCTTCTTGATCACTTCGGTTAGTGGTACGGCAATGGTGCTGAAATCCCGAACAAACCGTCGATAGAAACCGGCTAAGCCGTGAAAGCTTCGGACTTCACAAACCGTTTTAGGACTCGGCCAATCTTGGATTGCCTTAATCTTGTCCTCGTCAACCTGTATACCCTGAGAACTCACCACAAAACCTAAAAACACAACGTTATCCGAACAAAAAGAACATTTCTTAAAGTTTCCAAAAAGTCGTTCTTTCCTAAGCACGTCTAAGACCAAACGCAAATATCCTACATGATCGTCTAAGGTCTTACTATAAATCAAAATATCATTGAAGTAAACAACAACGAATACACCTATGAAAGACCTAAGGACATGATTCATGAGACGCATAAAAGTACTTGGGGCGTTCGTAAGACCAAAATGCATAACAAGTGATACAAGGATTTTTGCAAGTCCCAAATCAATTACTCAAATCCCACTCATGTCATTGTGGTATTTAAGATATCGAACCAAAGAGGCTAAGATTGAAACACTAAGAATACATGAATCTTCTTGAGCTAGAGCAAATGTTTTTGGTTTTTATATTTTGAATCAAGAAAATGAAATGCAAGAAAGAAAACAAAGAAAACAAAGATAGAAAGTTGGAAAATGAATCAACCATGAAGAAGATGATTAATGAACAAACAATGATTATAAAGATTGAATTAAACACTATCCTAGAACATGGAATTCCCAATTATGACTAATCCACTCCCGTGACACTAATCACTTTGTTAATCACCAAATCAAGAACAAACTCACGTTTGTGATAAGATGATTAACAAGCATTAATCTCCAATTCCACTTAGCTCACTAATCACCCTAGACATCAACTCTCGTTGGCTAGGCAAGAAAATCTCACAAAAGGTTTGGTTCAAGCATTTTATCGAACACCTATCGGGCGTGAAATGCTTAAGCTCTAGTTTTGATCTCTCAATCCAAAACTAGCTTTAAGATCAACCTAAGTGAAGGATCTAACAAGATGCAACCTAAATCATCATCATCTAATCACCAAGACAATTAACAAATGATGCAAATGCACTCATCATTGCTATTCCTTAGGCATGAGATCCATAATCTTGATTAATCCTATGTCTAGGCACTAATCACTTCACTAATCATTAATCCCATTAGCAAAATGGTCATTTGTGGAACAACAATTAGCAAGCATTAAGATTTGTAACAAGATCAACCAAAAGAGTGCCTTAGACAGCTAATTCCTTAGGCTAAGAACACAAATCCTTTAAATAATTGATCTTGGCATTTCATCGAACACCTTGTGTGCATGAAATGCCTAAGGTCTAAATCCAATTTTTCAAGCTAGATCTAGCATTAAACACATTAAGCAAAGAAAGAATGCAAAGACCTAATACCTAAGCATCACAAATCAATCATCAAGCCATCAAAAATCAAGCAAACCTAAGATCCAACAAAAAGGGGCCAGAAGAAATAAAGGTAAAGAATATGCATTAATATAAAGATAAGGATGAAGAAATCTTCTCTAGAGTGGCATTTGTATGAAGAACAATCAAAATCCCTCTCAAAATCATAAGAAGAGTTTGGGATAAACCCATCTCTAGAAAGAAGAAAACTTAAAATGAAAATTAGGGTTTTTGGGTTTATAAATGAAAATGGGCGAACCGGGTCAACCCGGAACAAACCGGGTATTGACCCGGTCGGATCTTGGATGCGTCTTCGATACATTCGAGGCATCTCCCTAGCCTGATGTCCAAATGACATGATGTTTGCTTGTGTGTACAGCTAACTCTTCCCTCTACAACTTTCATTAAGGCCGGAGAGGCTGAATATGATCGGAAGAACTTCGTTTTACCGTTTCTTTGGACGATGTCATCTCTTCTCGGCAAGGCAGATCATGCTTCAGTGTCTAGGCCATAAAATCCGATCCAGAGGTCCAAATGATGTGATTCAAACTCCTGTGTACCTCTGATTCACTCCTCTACAGGTTTCATGAAGACATCAGATTAAACTGGGCATGGGAACGTCTTCATATGGCCTGATCTTTGAGACACTTCGGCTGCATCGATGTGAATCCTGCTGAAGCTAACATCAATGTGTTGCATCGATGTGTGACTGCTTCTTCTGGTCGAGGTTAAGCTCCCTGGTGTAGCATCAATGTGTTGCACCGATGTGTGACTGCTTTCTGGTCGATGTGAGAGCTGACAAACTCCCAAACTCCTTCAACCGCTTCACTTGCTCCCGATCCGGATAGTCTTCGGTAAATCGGCGATACCTTCCTAACGTGATGTCCAAATGGACTGATTTCAACTCCTGTAGACAGATGTATCACTCCTCTACAACTCCTATGAAGACTGTTGAGGCTGATTCAGATCGGAGGGCCTTCGTTCAGACACATCTTTCAGGCGTCTCGGATGAGCTTTGCATTCTACCATGCTCCATAACTCCAAACACCATCAATTGCCTCCAAAACACCTAAAAACACTCCAAATGAATGCAAGAACTCACTAGGACCTAATGCAAATGTCCTAAACTCTAAATGAGACCTAAATGCAAGACTCAACCATGATTATGCATGCAAATGGCACAAAACTCTTAAGTAAAATATATGCTTAAACATGTAAAATGCATGAATATCAATTCCCCCAAACTTAAACCTTTGCTTGTCCTCAAGCAAAGA
The DNA here is from genome assembly GCA_002933935.1 of Eutrema yunnanense. NCBI lineage: Eukaryota > Viridiplantae > Streptophyta > Magnoliopsida > Brassicales > Brassicaceae > Eutrema > Eutrema yunnanense. The sequence continues at coordinate 77,961 of PKML01012401.1, read as the reverse complement.
AGAATAAAGAAATGGAGAAGACTAAAAATGGGAGCTCAAATCCAAAAGTATCAAAAAAAGAATTCAACTCAATATCCAAGTTACTAGCTCTAAGATGCGATCAATCGAGTTTACTTAAAAAGAGCTAGCCATATCCTTCCCTATACGAATCAAATTCAAGCCTTAACCTACACAAGCATCAATATCATCAAATCCTTTAACATTCATTATTTGTTTCAAGTGAATCATGCTCATGCAATGCAAACAAACTCATTTGGTTAAGGGTTTTGGTTTTGAGATAAAGATGATCTCAATACATGTGGCGGTTTCCAAACAAGGGATCTCTCTTTTGAAGGAATGGACTTTGGCAAAATGCTAAGGGTGAAGAGCAATAGATGCATACAAGGCTAGACTTTCATCTACCCAATGCCCCATTACAAAATCAACCCTAATTCTAACCCACAAAGAAGCAATCCTAGCTACCCTTCACAAGGCGTGTTTGCCTTCTTACACCACATCTCTTCATCATCCTTCTTCTATTTAAACACTTAGGGGGTTTCTTCTTCAACCAATGGCTTGGCATCCATTATTTTCCTTGACTTAGCTCTTCTTTTGCTTTCTCTAGTCTCTTCATTTTTCTTCATGTCTAAGCTTAGCCCTTTTGGCTTCTTTTCTTTCTTTTATTTTCAAGCTAGAGACTATCTTTTAACACTTAGAGCTAACCCAAATATATTCATGCCAACCATTTCAAACTTATTGCTTCCCCTAATCATTCTCCCAATCCTCTTTCTTACTTTCCACTTTTCCAATCCCAACACCTTTGTTTCTTTTTCTTTTTTCATCCATTCCACTTGCCCCAAGATCCCAACCTATCTAACTTAGCCTAATCTAGCTCATTGATGTGTGAGCTAGTTCTACATGAAAGCCTTTCCTTGTCGCTCTAGACCCAACACTTTTTGCTAAGTCCATTCAAAAATAAGGCCTCACAACGCTCACTAAACATGTAGGCTTGAAAGAAGGTTGAGTTTTAGGTGGGGTAAACCATTCCAAAGGTGGGAATTGGCTACTTGGGCCAACAAGAGTGGTAAAAAGGGATAAGATGACCCAAGTATGTATGCGGAATCCATGAGTTCATTATGCAATGCATGATCACGAAAATTAATGAGTCAAGATTAACGTTCTCACTTAGATAGGATTGGATTCAAATCGAGACTTGCTTTAGCTAAGACCCTAGTAATGAAACGCAAGGTCAAAATATGGTTCATCCTTGATTTCAACACGAGATCAAAAGCATCAAGCAACAAGCAACGAGGGCATCGAATCAAGCTCTAAAAATAATACTTCACATGGATAACCTATCATTGCTCCTAATGCTCATGCAAATCTACCTAAAATGCAATGCATCTAGACTCAATGCACATTTATTCTTATGACATGGAACACTTTCAAGTAGATTAGCACACTTTCGTGACATTAATCATTGTACGAATTATCTAAAGTCAGCATCCACCGATCACTTAGATAATCCATAATTTACCACAAGTCCATTTTAGTCAACAATTCATCCTAAAGTCAGCATCCACCGATCACTTAGAATGAAAAGCATGCTTAGAAATCCTTCCTAACATGAGAACAAATGCTTATCTAGTCTAAAATTTTCAAATTTATTGAAAATGCATGATATGCATGAGACTCAAGTATGCAAAGGCAAAATAAGATCACAAAACACATGATTAGACACCGGTCCCTCCCCCAAACTTAGATCACAACGTCTCGGTGTGAAAGAAGTTCAAGAGAGAGTCCAAAAAAACGAAAGATAAAAATGCAAAGAGACTAAAAAGGAAAGAAGTACTTACAAATGAGGAGTGAGACTAGGTGAATGGAGATGGAGGAAGAGCTTTCGCCATCACCACCAACGAGCCATGCCACGACCTTGAACCCAAAAGACCCTTATTGATGCTTGTTTTGTGTCACTAGCTTGACAAGGGATAGGCTTGGGGAAGTCCCCAAGGGCGCGTTTAACGTCACTAGCTTGACGGTTGCTTCCTCATTGTCACTCCCTTCATGAAAATCACAAGAAAAGTGAAAAGATTAGCAACAAAAGAAAATAAAAAGCTCTAGTCTCAAGAAGAATCAAAATCCTAATGATCAATGCTAAACCTCCCCGGCAACGGCGCCAAATTGATAGTAGGATTTTTGCAAGTCCCAAATCAATTACTCAAATCCCACTCATGTCATTGTGGTATTTAAGATATCGAACCAAAGAGGCTAAGATTGAAACACTAAGAATACATGAATCTTCTTGAGCTAGAGCAAATGTTTTTGGTTTTTATATTTTGAATCAAGAAAATGAAATGCAAGAAAGAAAACAAAGATAGAAAGTTGGAAAATGAATCAACCATGAAGAAGATGATTAATGAACAAACAATGATTATAAAGATTGAATTAAACACTATCCTAGAACATGGAATTCCCAATTATGACTAATCCACTCCCGTGGCACTAATCACTTTGTTAATCACCAAATCAAGAACAAACTCCCGTTTGTGATAAGATGATTAACAAGCATTAATCTCCAATTCCACTTAGCTCACTAATCACCCTAGACATCAACTCTCGTTGGCTAGGCAAGAAAAGCTCACAAAAGGTTTGGTTCAAGCATTTCATCGAACACCTATCGGGCGTGAAATGCTTAAGCTCTAGTTTTGATCTCTCAATCCAAAACTAGCTTTAAGATCAACCTAAGTGAAGGATCTAACAAGATGCAACCTAAATCATCATCATCTAATCACCAAGACAATTAACAAATGATGCAAATGCACTTAATCATTGCTATTCCTTAGGCATGAGATCCATAATCTTGATTAATCCTATGTCTAGGCACTAATCACTTCACTAATCATTAATCCCATTAGCAAAATGGTCATTTGTGGAACAACAATTAGCAAGCATTAAGATTTGTAACAAGATCAACCAAAAGAGTGCCTTAGACAACTAATTCCTTAGGCTAAGAACACAAATCCTTTAAATAATTGATCTTGGCATTTCATCGAACACCTTGTGTGCATGAAATGCCTAAGGTCTAAATCCACTTTTTCAAGCTAGATCTAGCATTAAACACATTAAGCAAAGAAGGAATGCAAAGACCTAATACATAAGCATCACAAATCAATCATCAAGCCATCAAAAATCAAGCAAACCTAAGATCCAACAAAAAGGGGCATAAGGCCTAAATATGAAGAACATAAAAGAAGAAGAAATAAAGGTAAAGAAGATGCATTAATATAAAGATAAGGGTGAAGAAATCTTCTCTAGAGTGGCATTTGTATGAAGAACAATCAAAATCCCTCTCAAAATCATAAGAAGAGTTTGGGATAAACCCAACTCTAGAAAGAAGAAAACTTAAAATGAAAATTAGGGTTTTTGGGTTTATAAATGAAAATGGGCGAACCGGGTCAACCCGGAACAAACCGGGTATTGACTCGGTCGGATCTTGGATGCGTCTTCGAAAAATTCAAGGCATCTCCCTAGTATGATGTCCAAATTCAAGGCATCTCCTGTGTAAATCTGATTCACTCCTCTACAAGTTTCATGAAGACATCAGATTAAACTGGGCATGGGATGCTCTTCATTTGGCCGGATCTTAGAGACCGACCAAAACCGACTTTGCTGATTGGGGTAGGTCGGATTTACTCCTGGGGAAATTAAGCCGACCTTGCTCCTTTTGGTCGGTCGGTTTTTGCTTCTCCGGGTCGGTTGGATTCTCGGAAACTCCCTGCCCTACGACCGGCTAAAACCGACCACGCCGATTGAGGTAAGTCGGATTTTTCCCGGGGAGAATTTTAGCTTCTCGGCCAGACGGACACGCTTTAGTAAAATTGCGATAACTTCCTAACCTGATGTCCGAATGACCTGATTCGAATTTCCCTGGACAGCTGACTCGTCCCTATACAATCTTCATGAAGACTACAAGAGCTGGATCAAATCAGAACGCCTTCTTCTGATCGGTGTTTTGAGACGTTCTGGATGGTTCCTCTCTAGTCTTTAGGCACCAAATCTCCAAACTCCACCAAGTGTCTCCAAACACCTAGTAAACTCCTCAAAAACATGCAAAAGACTCACTAGGACCTAATGCAGCTCCTAATACTCTAAATGGGATGAAACAAGTATGAAATGCCATGAGGATCCAAGAGAATGACCTAAAATCTATATGAAATGCATGCTAAATACATGTAGAATATGCACATATCAACAAGCCACTCATACAATCCATGCTTAGTTTTGAAAGCAGTTTTCCACTCATCACCTTCCTTCATCCGGATTTGGTGATAACCACTTTTCAAGTCTATCTTAGAAAAGATACTAGATCCATGAAGTTCATCTAGCATATCATCTAGCCTAGGGATCGGATGGCGATACTTTACCGTGATATTGTTGATGGCTCGGCAATCAACGCACATCCTCCACGAACCGTCTTTCTTCGGCACAAGAAATACCGGAACGGCACACGGGCTCATACTTTCCCGGATATGACCCTTCTCCATAAGTTCGCCGACTTGTCGTTGGAGCTCCTTGGTCTCGACCGGATTGATTCGATAAGCGGGCCGGTTCGGAAGTGTTGCTCTGGGAATGAAGTTTATTTGATGTTCTATCCCACGAATGGGTGGTAAGCCACCGGGGCTATCTTCCGGAAAGACATCACCATATTCATGCAAAAGAGACAACACATTGCTCGGGAGATCCGGCTCGGGATTAGTCATGCTAGCGAGAGCATCTTTAAAGATAAGCAAAACGAAAGGTTGATTAGTAACGAGAGCGTGTTTAATCTCACTCGGCCTCACAAAAAGAGTTTCTTTTCTCACGGGATTTCCCTCAAAGGCCTTTAGCTTGGCTTTTCTCGAACTCTCACTCTCGTTTTTAGTAAAAGAAGTGTTTGGGGGATCACTCACAATGCTTTTGTCCTTGCGGTTTTGCTCGAGTTTGAGCTGGTCTAGATACACCTCGTGTGGAGACAACGGGGCAAGAGTGATCTTCCGTCCTTTATGCTCAAATGAGTGTTTGTTGGCATAACCGTCGTGAACGGCTCTCCGATCGTATTGCCATGGTCTTCCAAGTAGGATATGACCGGCTTCCATCGGCAATACATCGCATAGGATCTCATCCTCATAACGGCCAATAGATAAAGGAACCGAGACTTGATGGGTTACCTTTAGTTGCTTTTGGTTACTCAACCATCGAAGACTATACGGCCGCAGATGTTTCTTCATCTCCAAGTTAAGTTTCTCCACCATCATCGTGCTAGCAACGTTCATGCAACTTCCGCCATCGGTTATGAGACTGCACTTCTTACCATTAACCTTGCACCGAGTGTGGAACAAGTTCTCACGTTGCTTGTCTACCACGAACGGCTCTTGAGAAAGTAGAACACGTCTAGCTACAAGTAGCTCGCCCTCAACCGCGTGTTCATCATTGTCATCATAGACAGGTGCGGAATCAAAATCCACCTTATCTTCCTCGTCATCATCGGTCGCGATCTCACCTCCGTCCAACATGATCATAGCTCGTTGGTTTGGACATTTGTTCGCATAGTGACCTTTGCCCCTACACTTAAAGCACTCGATATCACAGTTTCTCAAAGGATTAGAAACTTCAGCCTTACCCTTGTAGTCGTGACCAGACGAACTAGGCTTGTAATCCGTCTTTGGTTTCGTTTCGGTACGGGCCGGGTAACTCGGCTTATCGTTTTTCGCGTAGCTTGGCTTAGTCACAAACGGGGACCGTGAGATACCTTTTCTCTTAAGTTGTTGTTCAACGAGAATCGCCTTGTGCAACAACTCCTCAACGGTGTTATAGGATTGCATCTCCATGCGATCTTGCAAATCGCGATTCATCCCGGTTAGGAATCGAGCCATAGTCGCATCACGGGGCTCGTCAATATCGGCCTTGAGCATGAGCTTCTCCATTTCTTGGTAATAATACTCAACTCCCTTAGTACCTTGTGACAACCTTCGCAACTTTTGGTGTATCTCGCGGTGATAGTGTATCGGTACGAACCGAACCCGCATCAATCTCGCCATCTCGTCCCACGTCTCAACGGGATTAACTCCTTGGCGTCTCCTGTTTGTCACAACACTATCCCACCAATCAACAGCATAACCATGAAATTCCGTAGCGGCCAACCTAACCTTTTTTTGTTCTGTAAAGTCTTGACATCCGAAGACGATGTCAATCTTCTTTTCCCATTCGAGAAACGCATCGGGATCGTTCGTCCTGTAGAACGAGGGAATCCGTAACTTCAATCCACCGAGATCGTTGATGTTTCTCCTCCTAGCCGGTTGTTGCCTACTTTGGTTTCCTTCGGAATCATCGGCTAAATCGTGAAACGGGTTCTCGATGTTCTCGCTGTTTTCGCCTTGTGGATTTTGTTGCCGGTTTTGATTGTTGGCTCGTATATGCCTTGGCGGAACACGGGGATTCCTTCGGCTATGGTCAGATCCTTGACCCTCGGCCAAGTTTGCGCCATTGTTTCCTTCTTGTCTCACCGGTGTCCGAACGTTAAGAGCGGCCAATTGATTTCTCATCTCGTTCATCATGAGAGTGATGGCATCCACCTTGCGATTCATCGCGGCATCTCTTTCCCTCCTCGTCCATGAAGTATTAGAATCACTTTCCTCAGTCATTGTACTTCGCAAAAATGAGCAAACACGTTAGTAAAATATTCTCACAAGTGTTTCTCTCAAATTTGTTCACTCAACACTCGTAATATCCTCACAACACACTAGAAGTTCTCCTCGGTTCTTAAGGAACTAAAATCGAAACAAATCGATGGTAGCTTTAAAAACCAAATCGTCAAACAAAGAAATAGATAGATAGTGAAGAATTATGAACCGATATATATATATTTTTTTTTTTGAGTTTGTCTTTTCGTTTCTTTTTTTTTTTTTGAAAATCGGTTTTAATACAAAAAGATAGAAAGAAGAAGAATATGAAAAGAATGAAAAAGATTAGAAAATACCGTGGTAATCAAGAGTGTGGCTCTGATACCACTTGATACGATCTTGATTCGAACCTCCCAAAAACGCACACTCTTGTTGGTATTGAAGCGGAATTGAAACGGGGATAATCCTTGAACGAGAAAGGCGGGGGAAGTGAATGGCTGCGTTGAGAGCTATGAACGGCACTCGGTAAACCTGAACCGAAGGCTAATCACCTAAGGAACGTTGTGACTCTTCGGCTAACCACCTCGGAATCGGCTCGATCTTAAAGCTAACCACATTAAGAAACGAAAGTGACCAATGAGCTAACCACCCAAGGATCGAAATGATTTTCTTGGCTAACCACCAAAAGAATCGAAAAGTTCACAAAGGAACAAAGGAGAGAATTCTCTAAAAGGTTTATAAAAATTGGATGATTTGAAATGAAGAACTACAAAGAGTATTTATAGGAAAAGAATGTGAAGGGGTGAAGAAGAAAGCACAAATTACAATGCATGGGGAATTACAAAATCAAATAAATGTGAAGACTAAGACCAAAGACTTTGACTAGAAGTAGGAATGACCAAAATGGAACCGTAACCGTATTTCGGACCGTAACCGTATCGTTTTCAAACCGTAACCAGACCGTAACCGTGTCATACGGTTAAAAACCGTAACCGTTAACCGCANATAAGGAACCACCCAATATTAAATTGTTAGAAACGGTTCCATTAACTCCAAAACCAATAAAATAAAATAATATTACACAATAAAAAAAAAAAATGTGGACCACGTCCGCGCATAGTATCTATACATCCAACATGTTTTTTAAAAAATAGAAAATTATCTTCAAACTAAAATTTTTAAAAGTAGCCCAAATTCCTAAATATTAAAGGGAAACGTACTCTACAAGGGCTTCAACAAATAGATTTTAGATTAAAAAAAAAAAGAAAAAAAAACAAAATTTATGCAAAGAAAACTTTAAACTGTTAAGATATTCCCTTAAAAAAAATCAACTAATTGCATGAAATTGACCAACAAAGGAAACAAATAAGTAAAAATGTGTAATATCCACTAAACAAATACATATAAGATCATAAATTTAAAAAATTAAGAAAATAAACCAAAAAATAATACATATATTTTAAGCTGATAGAGACAATTCAAAAAATAAAATAACATTAGACAATAAAAACTGTTTAGAAAAATTGTTTATAACTTTCGCGCGTAGCGCGGATCACATCCTAGTATATATATAAAGTTAGTTTTTTCTCTCTTGTGGTGAAGACACATCATCATCCACATGTATGGCATGCATGGCACATCATTTTGATATTTAATTTTCATAATTTAATTAGTTAAAACTTTGATATACATATTAACTATACATTTTATTAAATTATGCAACGAATTTGAAAGGTCATTTTCATATTTATATCATGAAAACTTATAAAAATCAACAAAATTTATTGAAAGAATAATAGATTTTATTTTTTTAGTTTTACTAATATATTACACATTTTATTATAGTTACAAAGTTAAAATTTTATATCGAAAAGATGTATAGTGAATTAATATTATTTGATCTAAACTAATAGTAGACAATATATACAATATTAATGTAACATATATCATCCACATGTATGCCACATCATTTTGATATTTAATTTTCAGAATTTAATTAGTTAAAACTTTGATATACATATCAACTATAAATTTTATTAAATTATGCAAAGATTTTGAAAGGTCATTTTCATATTCATATTATGAAAACTTAAAAAAATCAACAAAAATTATTGAAAGAATAATAGATTTAAAATTTTAGTTTTACTAATATATTACACACTTTATTATAGTTACAAGGTTAAATTTTTATATCGAAAAGATGTTTAGTGAATGAATATTTGATGTGTTTGAATTTTGAATTTTTGAAACAATGCCGATTTTTGAAACAATGCCGATTTTTGAATTTCTTCAATAGAGACTTAGGTATGTTTGATGTAATCATTAACAATCCAATTTCTGAATTTCTCCCATAGAGACTCTATGTCATCTTGATGGATTGTTAATGATTGTAATGGGTATAGTTTACTCAACTTGATGAATTGTTAATGATTGATGTAATGGGTTAGCCCCATAACAAAAGCATATTGTGCCTGATAAATATGGAAATCGGTGTTGCAAAAATTAAAAATAATATAGTTAAGAAACACACAACATATTTTACGCAATAAAGAGGATTATAATCCAACATGAAACACGATTAAAAAGAATGATGTTAAAAAAATACGATTAAAAATAATATAAAAATAGAAAATAAAATAAAATAAGGAACCACCCAATATTAAATTGTTAGAAACGGTTCCATTAACTCCAAAACCAATAAAATAAAATAATATTACACAATAAAAAAAAAAAATGTGGACCACGTCCGCGCATAGTATCTATACATCCAACATGTTTTTTAAAAAATAGAAAATTATCTTCAAACTAAAATTTTTAAAAGTAGCCCAAATTCCTAAATATTAAAGGGAAACGTACTCTACAAGGGCTTCAACAAATAGATTTTAGATTAAAAAAAAAAAGAAAAAAAAACAAAATTTATGCAAAGAAAACTTTAAACTGTTAAGATATTCCCTTAAAAAAAATCAACTAATTGCATGAAATTGACCAACAAAGGAAACAAATAAGTAAAAATGTGTAATATCCACTAAACAAATACATATAAGATCATAAATTTAAAAAATTAAGAAAATAAACCAAAAAATAATACATATATTTTAAGCTGATAGAGACAATTCAAAAAATAAAATAACATTAGACAATAAAAACTGTTTAGAAAAATTGTTTATAACTTTCGCGCGTAGCGCGGATCACATCCTAGTATATATATAAAGTTAGTTTTTTCTCTCTTGTGGTGAAGACACATCATCATCCACATGTATGGCATGCATGGCACATCATTTTGATATTTAATTTTCATAATTTAATTAGTTAAAACTTTGATATACATATTAACTATACATTTTATTAAATTATGCAACGAATTTGAAAGGTCATTTTCATATTTATATCATGAAAACTTATAAAAATCAACAAAATTTATTGAAAGAATAATAGATTTTATTTTTTTAGTTTTACTAATATATTACACATTTTATTATAGTTACAAAGTTAAAATTTTATATCGAAAAGATGTATAGTGAATTAATATTATTTGATCTAAACTAATAGTAGACAATATATACAATATTAATGTAACATATATCATCCACATGTATGCCACATCATTTTGATATTTAATTTTCAGAATTTAATTAGTTAAAACTTTGATATACATATCAACTATAAATTTTATTAAATTATGCAAAGATTTTGAAAGGTCATTTTCATATTCATATTATGAAAACTTAAAAAAATCAACAAAAATTATTGAAAGAATAATAGATTTAAAATTTTAGTTTTACTAATATATTACACACTTTATTATAGTTACAAGGTTAAATTTTTATATCGAAAAGATGTTTAGTGAATGAATATTTGATGTGTTTGAATTTTGAATTTTTGAAACAATGCCGATTTTTGAAACAATGCCGATTTTTGAATTTCTTCAATAGAGACTTAGGTATGTTTGATGTAATCATTAACAATCCAATTTCTGAATTTCTCCCATAGAGACTCTATGTCATCTTGATGGATTGTTAATGATTGTAATGGGTATAGTTTACTCAACTTGATGAATTGTTAATGATTGATGTAATGGGTTAGCCCCATAACAAAAGCATATTGTGCCTGATAAATATGGAAATCGGTGTTGCAAAAATTAAAAATAATATAGTTAAGAAACACACAACATATTTTACGCAATAAAGAGGATTATAATCCAACATGAAACACGATTAAAAAGAATGATGTTAAAAAAATACGATTAAAAATAATATAAAAATAGAAAATAAAATAAAATAAGGAACCACCCAATATTAAATTGTTAGAAACGGTTCCATTAACTCCAAAACCAATAAAATAAAATAATATTACACAATAAAAAAAAAAAATGTGGACCACGTCCGCGCATAGTATCTATACATCCAACATGTTTTTTAAAAAATAGAAAATTATCTTCAAACTAAAATTTTTAAAAGTAGCCCAAATTCCTAAATATTAAAGGGAAACGTACTCTACAAGGGCTTCAACAAATAGATTTTAGATTAAAAAAAAAAAGAAAAAAAAACAAAATTTATGCAAAGAAAACTTTAAACTGTTAAGATATTCCCTTAAAAAAAATCAACTAATTGCATGAAATTGACCAACAAAGGAAACAAATAAGTAAAAATGTGTAATATCCACTAAACAAATACATATAAGATCATAAATTTAAAAAATTAAGAAAATAAACCAAAAAATAATACATATATTTTAAGCTGATAGAGACAATTCAAAAAATAAAATAACATTAGACAATAAAAACTGTTTAGAAAAATTGTTTATAACTTTCGCGCGTAGCGCGGATCACATCCTAGTATATATATAAAGTTAGTTTTTTCTCTCTTGTGGTGAAGACACATCATCATCCACATGTATGGCATGCATGGCACATCATTTTGATATTTAATTTTCATAATTTAATTAGTTAAAACTTTGATATACATATTAACTATACATTTTATTAAATTATGCAACGAATTTGAAAGGTCATTTTCATATTTATATCATGAAAACTTATAAAAATCAACAAAATTTATTGAAAGAATAATAGATTTTATTTTTTTAGTTTTACTAATATATTACACATTTTATTATAGTTACAAAGTTAAAATTTTATATCGAAAAGATGTATAGTGAATTAATATTATTTGATCTAAACTAATAGTAGACAATATATACAATATTAATGTAACATATATCATCCACATGTATGCCACATCATTTTGATATTTAATTTTCAGAATTTAATTAGTTAAAACTTTGATATACATATCAACTATAAATTTTATTAAATTATGCAAAGATTTTGAAAGGTCATTTTCATATTCATATTATGAAAACTTAAAAAAATCAACAAAAATTATTGAAAGAATAATAGATTTAAAATTTTAGTTTTACTAATATATTACACACTTTATTATAGTTACAAGGTTAAATTTTTATATCGAAAAGATGTTTAGTGAATGAATATTTGATGTGTTTGAATTTTGAATTTTTGAAACAATGCCGATTTTTGAAACAATGCCGATTTTTGAATTTCTTCAATAGAGACTTAGGTATGTTTGATGTAATCATTAACAATCCAATTTCTGAATTTCTCCCATAGAGACTCTATGTCATCTTGATGGATTGTTAATGATTGTAATGGGTATAGTTTACTCAACTTGATGAATTGTTAATGATTGATGTAATGGGTTAGCCCCATAACAAAAGCATATTGTGCCTGATAAATATGGAAATCGGTGTTGCAAAAATTAAAAATAATATAGTTAAGAAACACACAACATATTTTACGCAATAAAGAGGATTATAATCCAACATGAAACACGATTAAAAAGAATGATGTTAAAAAAATACGATTAAAAATAATATAAAAATAGAAAATAAAATAAAATAAGGAACCACCCAATATTAAATTGTTAGAAACGGTTCCATTAACTCCAAAACCAATAAAATAAAATAATATTACACAATAAAAAAAAAAAATGTGGACCACGTCCGCGCATAGTATCTATACATCCAACATGTTTTTTAAAAAATAGAAAATTATCTTCAAACTAAAATTTTTAAAAGTAGCCCAAATTCCTAAATATTAAAGGGAAACGTACTCTACAAGGGCTTCAACAAATAGATTTTAGATTAAAAAAAAAAAGAAAAAAAAACAAAATTTATGCAAAGAAAACTTTAAACTGTTAAGATATTCCCTTAAAAAAAATCAACTAATTGCATGAAATTGACCAACAAAGGAAACAAATAAGTAAAAATGTGTAATATCCACTAAACAAATACATATAAGATCATAAATTTAAAAAATTAAGAAAATAAACCAAAAAATAATACATATATTTTAAGCTGATAGAGACAATTCAAAAAATAAAATAACATTAGACAATAAAAACTGTTTAGAAAAATTGTTTATAACTTTCGCGCGTAGCGCGGATCACATCCTAGTATATATATAAAGTTAGTTTTTTCTCTCTTGTGGTGAAGACACATCATCATCCACATGTATGGCATGCATGGCACATCATTTTGATATTTAATTTTCATAATTTAATTAGTTAAAACTTTGATATACATATTAACTATACATTTTATTAAATTATGCAACGAATTTGAAAGGTCATTTTCATATTTATATCATGAAAACTTATAAAAATCAACAAAATTTATTGAAAGAATAATAGATTTTATTTTTTTAGTTTTACTAATATATTACACATTTTATTATAGTTACAAAGTTAAAATTTTATATCGAAAAGATGTATAGTGAATTAATATTATTTGATCTAAACTAATAGTAGACAATATATACAATATTAATGTAACATATATCATCCACATGTATGCCACATCATTTTGATATTTAATTTTCAGAATTTAATTAGTTAAAACTTTGATATACATATCAACTATAAATTTTATTAAATTATGCAAAGATTTTGAAAGGTCATTTTCATATTCATATTATGAAAACTTAAAAAAATCAACAAAAATTATTGAAAGAATAATAGATTTAAAATTTTAGTTTTACTAATATATTACACACTTTATTATAGTTACAAGGTTAAATTTTTATATCGAAAAGATGTTTAGTGAATGAATATTTGATGTGTTTGAATTTTGAATTTTTGAAACAATGCCGATTTTTGAAACAATGCCGATTTTTGAATTTCTTCAATAGAGACTTAGGTATGTTTGATGTAATCATTAACAATCCAATTTCTGAATTTCTCCCATAGAGACTCTATGTCATCTTGATGGATTGTTAATGATTGTAATGGGTATAGTTTACTCAACTTGATGAATTGTTAATGATTGATGTAATGGGTTAGCCCCATAACAAAAGCATATTGTGCCTGATAAATATGGAAATCGGTGTTGCAAAAATTAAAAATAATATAGTTAAGAAACACACAACATATTTTACGCAATAAAGAGGATTATAATCCAACATGAAACACGATTAAAAAGAATGATGTTAAAAAAATACGATTAAAAATAATATAAAAATAGAAAATAAAATAAAATAAGGAACCACCCAATATTAAATTGTTAGAAACGGTTCCATTAACTCCAAAACCAATAAAATAAAATAATATTACACAATAAAAAAAAAAAATGTGGACCACGTCCGCGCATAGTATCTATACATCCAACATGNAAAAAAAAAAAAAAAACCGCGCATCGCAAACATATAAAAACAAAGATAAAAAACACAAAACTAAACTTCAATATTAAACTATTCAACTATAACAAACATACAACGAAGATTCTTCATCTAATAGATTACACAAAATATAACCGATAGAGAGCAGGAAAATAAATGAACCTATTATAAAAAATAACCAAACATGTATTAAGAAAATAAAAATACATCATTTCGTATGTACTTAAAAAAACCAAACTAATTTGAACTATGGCAAAAATTGAAATTAACACATGTTCAGATATCAATTGATAGAAAACACAAAAACTAAACTTTAATATTAAACTATAGCAAACACACAACGAAGATTCTTCATCTAATAGATTACACAAAATATAACTGATATAGAGCCATAAAATAAACGAACATATTATTAAAAAAAATCAACAAACATGTATTAAGAAAATAAAAACACACTATTGTTTTTTCCCACCACTTTGACAATCACGTCACAATAATAGTGTCACTTTGGAGGAAAATAAAAAACCAACCATGAGAATTAAGAATCATTGACTTCAACTTGGCTTCTGACTTAGATGGTGGATATGACAATCAACAAATTCTGTCAATTGATATGTGATTAGTTTCACAATCTTTAGCGAAATTTTTTAAAACTACATGCAAGATGATCCTCTGATGATAGTGGGATTAATCACCGACTTCTCAAATACTTTTTTATTTGGATTTTGGGACATCGTTGACTTCTCAGTTACCTCCGTCGCGAGATTTAGGGATAGATGATTCAAATTTGACCGATTGTTAAATCTATTGTTGTTGTAATGCGCTTAGCCCTTAACAATAGTTTTATGTCTTCGCTAAATTTCCATCTTTCTGTAGAGTTAAATATGTAAATCGATTTTAAAAACAAAAACAAAAACAAAACAAATAGACTTAAAAATCACAAACATATTTCTCACAATAAATAAGATTAGAATCATACATGAAACACTATATTCGATCGCCAATAATAATACCTTCACATGAAACACAAAATATTATGCAACGAAAAATTTTAAAATGTAAATATTTTTCCTTTAAAAAAAGCGCAACCAATTGCATAAAAATGACCACCAAAAGAAAAAAAGAGGTTAAAATATGTACCAGATGATCATAAATTTAATAAATTAAATAAAAAAATAAAAAATAAACAAATTCCCAAATCTTAAGCGGACATAGACCATTATATTAACTATGAAAAAAAAACATTAGCCATAAAAACAAATTAGAAAATTGTTTACCACGTACGCGCGTAGCGCATATCACACCCTAGTTTATATATATAAGTAAGTATGCTTTCAAGAAGTACAAAGTTCAAAAAAAAAAAAGATTAGAATGAGGACAAACATGAGAACATCTACATTTATTTATCATACATTTTTCTTAGTTCTTTTTTATTTTCCTTGCGCTCTAATAAATTTTCGATATTATATTTGCTGGAATCTATTGGTAGTATAATGAAAATATTGGATGGGTTAACCCCTGGGCCCTGGGAAATTGAGATCAAAGATTAGCTTGTAAGAAAATTGATTTCCATATTCAGAAAATTGAGATTAAAGATTAGTCTATTTCTTTGATGGATACAATCTACTAACCCAACGGATTATCATGATGTTCAAACTTCTGCCTAATTTTTAATCTCTTATCTCATAGCTAACAACTGACTTAATAAAAGCCCAATTTGACACCTCTAGTTACGGCAAAAAGGCAGCACGCGTGACGTGTGCAAGTAGAAAGAGTGTTTGGGAAGTGTGACATGAAACACGAGTTGGAGTCTTGGACACTTTCGGCCTCTGTGGGAATATGGTTGAGGGGTTTCCAGAGTTTGAGTTGGAGTCACGCATGTTTCCAGAGTTTGGGCATCATTTTGAACCTCGGGATTCATAATCCTACCGATGAGCGTCGTCCTCTTTAACCTTCTCATCAAATCCGAGTTCTCGACTGCGGAAAGTCTGATTCTCCTTGCCATGAGCTTGATCTAACTAATACAAAATTGATGCACGAAAAGAAGAATCACGGAGATGGAAGATTCAGAAAAGGAAAAGGTTGAAGAGAAGTCAGAGAGATGAGATGGGCGGCGGAATTGTTAATGGACTTGTATTCTTCTAGGATTTTGTATATGACATGTATTGTTTTTAAAATATTTCCTTGTTTTAATAGGAGTTTTTAAGATTTTGTGATTTTAGAATTCGATTGGGGGATTTTTGAGGTATATTTATCGGGTGGGTTTAATTTTTGTTTATCAGTTTGAATCGGGATGTAATCGGGTTAAATACTGATTTTGTTTCGTGTTTAACTAGTTAAAAGTTCGTTTGGTAAACAGTAAACCGAAATTAATCTTGGTTTGTATGGATATTGGTTTTGAAATTTTATTCCGTGGAGAATTAAGTTTTGAATTTTCTTTTGGTGACGAAATAGGTTTCAAACTTTCGAATTATGGGAAAATAGGACGAGGTCCTAACTTTGTATAGTTCTGCTGTTATATGAAACTTTGTATAGTTCTGCTGTTATATGAAACTTTTAAGGGAAAAATATCGTCAACCCTTTTTATTGTAAAACTAGTGATATGGTTCGCGCCCTGCGCAGACTACAACGTAAGAAGTAAATGGTAGAATTAAAACAATACATTTATATAATATTTTATTTATATTTTGTTTTTTGATTTTTTATTAGTTTATACCAAACCGAAAATCTGAATAAGCTATTGTCGAAAAGGAAATCTAAAATCGATATCCGTTCATAAATTATCTATGCAATCTATTTATTAAAGCTTTGTACTGACAAATATAGAACAAAAATGTGAAAAGATTTTGAAGAATGAATCTAATGACTGTATAAATGACTGGTATCTGAAACAAGAAGAAGGTGATTATCGTCGTTTTAAATATCCATTAATGCTTTTCGATGTATAAATTCTTAACCGATAAAATTTCAAAAAATCCCAATAAACAATTCCATCAGAGCAATTAGCGATTTATAGAATGAAATAACGTGGAAAGTTGCTCAACAAAATATAAATAACCTACAAATGTTTAAAATCGAAACCTAAACAATATGTAAATTAAATGTTTTCGAAGAATTCCTTGTAGAAAATATTCATTATTTTTTCTTTGTGGCACATCTTTCTTGTTCGTAGTTAAAATTTGCAGACCAGTTCAATAAACAAAAGCTGAGATAAAAAAAGATAACATAGAATCATATATAAATATTGACATCAACGCACATGTATCCGAAGACAAAATATTACATGATAATTATAATATCATATAATCATTAACTATCTCCACATCCAAGTTCAGACTCAATTTAGTTCGCTCTCTAACTAATTTGGGATCCAGCTTGTGGCAAAAGACTCACTGTAAATTTCTATCCGGGTACAAGATCATCGCAATCGGTTATCAACATATCTGGGAATACCGATTTAGTTTCATCAGTATTAGGCTCGTTGATCTTTCCATCAAAAATTTCCGAAATTCACTTTGAACTAAGATCTCTTGCATCATGTTCACTAAGTCTTATGTGGAGCCTCATGTTCTTTGTAAGTTTTAGAACCTTACATCTCCTCCAAAGTATATATTAATGAATTTAGTGAAGCCAAAACAGTTTCCATTCTACCAGCATCAAGGATTATTGGCAATATTTATCTAAAATCCGATATCGTTTTTCTAAAAAAATCAAGGTTGAATTAGAATATTAACCCAAATCAAGCATGTTATCAACACACAATTGGAATATCAGATTTAAATCTAGAACCGAACTACATGATGCATCTGATATCGGTTTTAATAAATGTCAGTTTCAACAAATTAGTAAACGTTAGTTTTTGTAAACCATCGAACGAATAGAGCATTTAACCAGGATCATGCGATCAGAAATCATGTTGCGAACCAAGCCACACGATTAACTCGACGCCAGTTTCTTTAAGAGTTCGGTTTTTTTCGCTCTGCAACTCCATTATATTCGGGTGAATAGGGAGCGGTCGTTTGATGGATCATGCCATGTTCTTTACAGAACGCATCGAATTGTCCATCATATTCGCCTCATGTATCACTTCGAACTATCTTTATAGTTCTATCGAATTGGTTTTCAACCTCAATTTTATATTCCTTGAATTTTTTCAAGGCTTCATCTTTGATTCTTTACAAATAGACATAACAATATTTTGTACTATCATCTATGAAAGTCACAAAATATTTTTTTACCGCCTCGAGTTTGAACAAATTTTAAATCACACAAATATGTATGAATTAAACCGAGAGGTTCAGCTGTTCTTTCTACACGAGGGGATGGGGTTTTTGTGAGTTTAGCATGTACGCATACTTCACATTTTTCTTTACTTGATTTGCATTTCAGAATTAGGTTCAAATTAATCAATCTTTGTACATATTTATAATTAACATGACCTGACCGTTCATGCCAAATATTGAAAACTCAACCAAATAAACAATTGGATCATTCTTATTGATTGAAACATCTGTTACAACATTTTTGGATAGGACTGTCATTACATTCATTTTTACCAGTACTCCCGTAAAATATCCCTTGCCCAAGTACACCTCATGTTTCTTGAGCACACGTCCGACTCGAAAGTAACATCAAATCCGGCAGCGCTAGTAAGCGTCCCATAAATCAGATTCTTCCGCATGTCTGGCACATGTTTGACATTTTGAGAGTTATCTCATGTCCTGAGGTCATCTTGAGCTTCACTTCGCCACGACCTTCAATCTTGGACGAGCCAGTTTTACCCATTAACAACCGCTCCCCACTCTTGCATTTTTGATAAGTGTTATACATGCCTCTAATCAATAACGATTTAATTAAATAAATAATTTAATCACAAGAGTTTCGATATAGGGAATTAAATCACAATTTAGAAACCGCTATCGAACTAATTAGAACTGCTAAAAGCGTTTTGAATTGAACATCCTCAGAGCGTTCTGATTCGAACCTCCGCAGAGCATTCGTCAAAGCGTTTAAGGAAACACGTTTGATAATCGTTTCAGAGAACACGTTTTGCTAGTTTAAGTGTTCGCAAACGTTAAACAATTGGCGATTGTCGAAGCGTTTTTACAGCGTTCGCAAACCCAAAGACCATTTATTAATTGCAATTAATAATGTTTGTAAAAGATGTTAAAGTAAAACCGCTTCTATTACACGTTGAGAGTCGCTAGATTAGCGTTTGATAACGTTTGAGTATCACAAGCGGTAGAACGTCTTTTTATAAAATCGTTAAAATAAAATTGCTTCTACTACACGTTTGAGAGTCGCTTAGATTAGCGGTTGATAACGTTTGAGTATCATAAGCGGTAAAAGAATCGTTTTAAAAGTCGTTTGAAAAATATTTATTTACTCGCGATTAAAATCTGTTTGATGTTTATAAAATAGAAAACAGATTTCCTTGAGTTAAGATTGTAGGACCAAAAATTCGCACAGTAACATGATATCGATTTAATCACAAATATACAAATAAACGTTAAAGAAATACGAGTTTAAAAAACGATGTAAAAACGACGAAATTAAAACGAAACAATGGAGGTGAGAGAACTCTCTTTACTTAACTCAAAGAATCTCCCATAGTGAGACGGTATAATATTCGATTCATGAGTCCCATGATACAACCATTGAATCTGTTATCGCGAATACTCGAAAACGGATCTATCGAACTAAATTTTAAGATATACTCTCGAGACAGTTACTTGAAAAGAAGTGAGAGATTGCTGGAAACTCTCTTCTTACTTTGCTTTTAGAAAAGCGTGTGAAAGTGTGTGTTATCGTATTAAATGAATGAGACTAAAGGCATGAATACATAGCCAGAGAAAGAAGGTATAATTCCTCAAAGTTTCCGATGTGGGATAAAACACTTTACTCTTTAATCACTAAGCAAATAAGCTTATGACTTTTCCATGAGCCCAATGGCCCATTTCTCATTCACATTCATTCAATTTAATAAACTCATTGGTTTTATTAAAAATGTCTAATTCCCCAAAGTTTCCGATGTGAGATAAAACACTTTACTCTTTAATCACTAAGCAAATAAGCTTATGGGTTTTCCATGAGCCCAATGGCCCATTTCTCATTCACATTCATTCAATTTAATAAACTCATTGGTTTTATTAAAAAATTGATCCAACAATAGTAGGATAAGGAGGCAACCCCATACATAAAGTTTTGAATGTATTTTTGGGCCAATATATATCAAATACCATCAAAGACCTTTATTACAAAACCATAAAATAGAAAATAACAACACACAAAATAGTTTTTTGAGAACACACTATAGAACTCGTATGATGATATAAACTCAAGATTGATTAAAGAATATCTCTCTTTATAAGCTTTAGAAAATTACTCAAAACTAAAGCTCTCAATCTCTCATAAACTCATAAGTTATGCCACAACTTGGCATCTCCTTATATAGAGAAAGGTCTACACAATTTTCCTATTTTCTCAATAGGACAATTTCCTTTTTCTTAGTTCTCTTAACATATTTAGATAACTCCTAAATATGTCTCTTATTCCTAATCTCTTTAGGATTGTTTGTTATTCAAGCTTATCTCAACAATCTCCCCCTTAAGCTTGAAATCTTCTTTCTCAACATCTTGCAATCCTATAAGCTCTCTCATTTCTTTAAACCTGATTCTTCCCAAGGCTTTTGTGAGTATGTCTGCCTTTTGCTCACTTCCAAGAATATGCTCCACTTCTATTTGACCACTTTCGACGCATTCTCTTATGAAGTGATATCTCCTATGTATATGCTTGCTTCTGCCATGAAACACTGGATTTTTCGTTAGTGCAATTGCTGATTTGTTGTCAATGTAAATGACAACCTTTTCATTCGTTGTTCCAGTGATTTCACCAAGCAATTCTTGAAGCCAGATCGCCTGTTTTGCTGCTTCTGTTCTGGCCATAAATTCTGCTTCACAAGAAGATAACGCAACAGTGTCTTGTTTTTGTGAACACCACGTAATAGGACTTTCACCAAGATAGAAGATGTGTCCCGTTGTGCTTCTACCATCATCAGGATCGACATTGTGGCTACTGTCACAGTAAACTAGCAATTTTGGGATGCTTGAGCATCGTTCAAAGATCAAGCCGAGGCCAGTGGTTCCTTTTAAGTATCTCAATACTTGTTTCATAGCAACTCCATGTGAAACTCTGGGACTCTGCATATAACGACTTAGTATGCCAACACAGTAGGACAAATCTGGTCTTGTATGAAGCAAGTAACGGAGACAGCCAACGATTTTTCTGAAGTCTATAGCATCAATCTCTTCTTCATTCTCAGATTTAGCGAAATTCTGTCCTTTCTCCATAGGTGTATGAACCGGATTGCAGTCTTTCATTCCTGCTTCCTCTAAAATCTTTAGTGCATACCGCCTTTGATTCAATGTAATTCCTTTACCATGCTGAAATACTTCAATCCCGAGGTAATAAGTCAGCTTTCCGAGATCACTCATCTCGAATTTTGAGGCCATCTCTTCTTTAAACTTGGTAATGATCTCTAGGTTCGTTCCTGACACAAATAAGTCATCAACATACACTGCAATAATAAGAAGTCCTTCTCTTACCTCCTTTCGATAGACTGATGGTTCTTTAGAACACTTTACAAAACACAGCTCCATCAAGATGTTGTTCAGTTTATTGTTCCAAGCTCTTGGTGCTTGTCTTAGCCCATACAATGCTTTGTTTAACTTATAGACTTTGTTCTCACTTCCTTTTCTTTCAAATCCTTCTGGTTGCAGAACGTAGACTGTTTCCTTTAATTCTCCATGTAGAAATACCGTTTTAACATCAAGATGGTGGATTTCCCATCCGTTTGAGGCTGCACAGTTGATGAGTAGCCTTATTGTCTCAATCCGGGCTATTGGTGCGAAAACTTCCTCAAAGTCTACTCCGTATTGTTGTACATAGCCTTTAACAACAAGTCGAGCTTTGTATTTGTTAATACTCCCATCAAAATTTCTCTTGAGCTTAAAAACCCACTTCAAACCAATCGGCTTTGCTCCTTTTGGCAGATCAACGAGATCCCATGTGTTAAATTTCTCAATGGAGGTGATTTCTTCTTTACAAGCATCTGTCCACTCCTTAGATCTTTTAGCTTCCCAAAAGTTTCTCGGCTCGTTGTTTAAGCATAGGAGCAACATCTCTCCTTCTTCTTCTGCAAGAAGCACGAAATTCTCAAGATACTTTGGCTTGTTGCTCTGTCTCTGCGATCTCCTAAGAACAGGTGGAGATGGATCACCAATTTCATCAGTCTCGTGCTCTAATTCTGTTTCGTGTGTTATTTCAACTTCTCTGTTATCTCCTAATTCATCGTCAGTTTCAACATCTTGACTCGTATCTTGCTCTACCTCGACATTCTCTTTTCTTTCTTGAAGACCTTGGTTCCCGAAACCATGAAACTCGATTCTGAAACTTCTGTCACCATCTTGTTCTGAGTCGTTACGTTTCCAGTTCCAACCTTTTGTCTCATCGAACACAACATCCCGGCTTACTACTATCTTCTTCACTTGTGGGTCAAGTAGGCGATAAGCCTTGGATCCTGGTTCTGTTCCTAGATTGACAAGAACTCGCGATCTATCATCTAGCTTCTTCAGATGAGGTTGGTCTATCTTAGCATAAGCAATGCAACCAAAAATCCGAAGATGATCAATGTTTGGTTTCTTTCCCCGAAAGCTTTCATATGGAGTTTCATTCTTAAGAGCTCGCGTTACTACCCTGTTCAAAAGATACGTAGAATGTCGTACTGCTTCTTCCCACAAGTAATTAGGCATACGCATATGCTTTAAGATGCTTCTCGCCATTTCCATCATCGTTCTATTTTGTCGTTCTACCACCCCATTCTGCTGAGGGGTATATGGAGCAGTGATATGACGTTTGATGCCGGCATTTTCGCAGAATGAATTGAATTCTAGAGACACAAATTCTCCTCCTCTATCTGTTTTGAAAGTTTGTATTCTTGCTTCTGATTCTTGCTCCACCATTGTTTTAAAGCTTCTGAATTTTTGGAATGCCTCTCCCTTCTCTTTCAACAAAATTGTCCACATGTAGCGTGAGTAGTCGTCAATGAGGACAAAGATGTATCTATTTTCAGCACTCGTACTTGGTGTTATTGGCCCGCAAAGATCTCCATGAATGAGCTCGAGCTTCTTTGATGCACGATAAGTAGTAGCTTGTGGAAACACTTGTCTAGTTTATTTGCCGAGTAGACATGAGCTGCAGACTTCCTTCTCAACAGCAACATTCGGAACTCCTCGAACAAGTTCTTTGTCTATCATTAACTAAATTGTTCCATAGCTCACATGTCCCATTCTCGCATGCCATCTGTTTGATTCGCTAATCGACGCAAGAAACAAGCATACATTGTTTCTTAACCCCATTCGAACCTTGTACAGCCGATTTTTGGATCTTGGTGCTTTGACGAGTAATTTTCCACTTTGATCATGCATTGTTAAAAGCTCTCCTCGCAATCTTATATCACATCCCGACTCCGTGGCTTGTCCAAGGCTTATAATGTTGCTTTTTAAGTCTGGGATATAGTAGACATCCGTCATTACTCGTGCTTCTCCATTCAGGTCGATGAAAGCAATGGTGCCCTTTCCTTTAATGTCGACGCGTGAGTCATCACCAAACCTTACTTTTCCAAAAACAGAGTCATCAAGTTTATCAAAATACCTCTGATCTCCAGTCATATGATTGCTAGCCCCATTATCAAGGTACCATATATTATCTCCATCGTTATCAGTTTCAAAGTTGCTTGGTACGCAATGTTTCTCGTTCAAGAAGACCACTTCATGCATCATCAGTTGATCTGCGTCCTGGGTGTCATTATTGGATGTTTCTTGGGCTTCTTGTACTTTGAGCAGTCTATCAGGGCAATCTGATGCGAAGTGTCCTAGCTTGTCGCATCGGAAACATGTAATTCGTGAGGTGTCTATTACAGAATTAGATCTCCCACGACATCTTCCTCTGTAACCGAAACGTCCTCCTCGCCCTCTGTTTCCACTGAAATATTGGTTATGAGGCTCCATATTTGCATACATTAATTTGCTTTGATCTTCTTGAACATCTTCTTCTTCGACGATTCGTTCTTCATAGGCTTTAAGGCGACCTATGATATCTTCGAAAGTTGTAGTATTAAGGTCTAATACCTGTTCAAGCGCGGCCACGATATGTATGTATTTCTTCCGAGGAAGACAATTTAAGAACTTCTTCACCAACTTTGATTCTTCAATATTTACTCCTAGAGCTGCAGATTTTGACGAGATTTCGGACAGTTTGCCAGCGAAGTCATCAATTTTTTCTGAATCTTTCATCTTTAGTCTCTTAAACTCAGACATTAGAGTTTGTAATCTGGCGTCCTTGACTCTTTCTGCTCCAACATGTCTTGCTTTTATTGCCTCTCATACCTTCTTTGCCGTATCTAGTTCCCCGACTCGGAGAATAAGAGTTTCCGGTATTGATTGAAACAGTAAAGCAATGGCCATATTGTTTTTTTCGACATCACTTGATTCTGTTTCTGATTCAATTACTTCCCATACCTTATGAACTTTGAGAGCAACCTTCATCCTCATTGCCCATACTGTATAATTTGTTGTGTTTAGCATCGGGCAGATGATGGAAGGAGATCCTCCTCCTCCTTCTTTTGGTTTCACCGGGATGATGGCTCCTTCACCGTCCATCGTGCTTGCCTATGTATCTCTTGTAGGCTCTGATACCAAATATAGAACTCGTATGATGATATAAACTCAAGATTGATTAAAGAATATCTCTCTTTATTAGCTTTAGAAAATTACTCAAAACTAAAGCTCTCAATCTCTCATAAACTCATAAGTTATGCCACAACTTGGCATCTCCTTATATAGAGAAAGGTCTACACAATTTTCCTATTTTCTCAATAGGACAATTTCCTTTTTCTTAGTTCTCTTAACATATTTAGATAACTCCTAAATATGTCTCTTATTCCTAATCTCTTTAGAATTGTTTGTTATTCAAGCTTATCTCAACACACACACGATGACAAATTATTACAAACACTGAATTACGTACATATGTTTGACAAATGCTTAGAAAAAGGACAGGAGAAAGTGTTCAACGAGCACTTCTGATGACTACTCTGGGCTTGTTTCTATGAAACTTTTCCATGAACCACTCATGCTTGTGTGAAACAAAGATATGTCCAATAACAAATCCGCAGAAAACACCAGGTCCATACGCTATTGCCGCTGCTATCCAGTTAATGACTTGTTCTTCTGGCTCTGACAAATAAGTTTTTCCACAAATTTCCTCGAGACCATAAAGTCTGGGGTTGTCCATGAATGAAGAACAATTTTGGCGTTGAAATTGTGGGCCTCGTGGTATTGGACCTTTGAGATTGTTGTGGGAGAAGTCCATGGTTGACAGAAAGGAGAGGGCACCAAGATCTCGAGGAATTTGACCTGACAACTTATTGTTGGAAAGATCGAGGGAATAGAGGTTGACTAATTGTGATATAGATTTGGGGATCAGACCAATGAACTTGTTGTAACTAAGATCTAACACTTTGAGACCATTGAATTTAGTTATAGATTCGGGGATTGGCCCATCGAATTTGTTATTAGAAAGGGACATACTACGAAGGCTAGGCATTGAAAATGTATTCCCAAACTCTATAGGTCCCTTAAACTGGTTTTCCCCCATATCAACCCAAAATAAGGAAGGAATCATGAACAATGTGTTAGAATTCAAGAGTATAGCTTGCGGAATCAAGAGAATAGAGAAGGGATTGCTTAAGAGAATAAGAGATTAGAGAGAATAGAGAAGAGTAGAGAGAATAATGGAGAGAATAAGTCTCCAAGGATTAGTTTATTGATACATGATACATCTCTCTTTATAGAGAATCAAAAGAGAGCTTACAATCATAAAACTGACTTTAATTTGAAAAAGAGCCGTTGGAGAAGTAATAGAGCTGTTGGAGGAGAGAGAGGATTTTAATCCACATGAGCTTTTGTCCTGGAGGCTCTGTGTTGACGACTGTGTCTTCGACACAGTGGCTGTATCAAGTTCCTGAAGATCCTGTGTTGACGACTGTGTCCTCGACACATAGACTTGCTCAAGTTCCTGAAGATCCTGTGTTGACGACTGTGTCCTCGACACAGAAGCTTACTTCACTTTTCCTTGGTCAATACTCCCCCTCAAGCTTAGCCGTAGAGACAATAAAAAGGCTAAGCTTGGAAACCCAAGGACATCACCTCATTAAAAA
>PKML01012401.1:0-49936 GCA_002933935.1 Eutrema yunnanense | reverse complement strand
CGATATCGTTTTTCTAAAAAAATCAAGGTTGAATTAGAATATTAACCCAAATCAAGCATGTTATCAACACACAATTGGAATATCAGATTTAAATCTAGAACTGAACTACTTGATGCATCTGATATCGGTTTTAATAAATGTCAGTTTCAACAAATTAGTAAACGTTAGTTTTTGTAAACCATCGAACGAATAGAGCATTTAACCAGGATCAGAAATCATGTTGCGAACCAAGCCACACGATTAACTCGACGCCGATTTCTTTAAGAGTTCGGTTTTTTCGTTCTGCAACTCCATTATATTCGGGTGAATAGGGAGCGGCCGTTTGATGGATAATGCCATGTTCTTTACGGAACGCATCGAATGGTCCATCATATTCGCCTCATGTATCACTTCGAACTATCTTTATAGTTCTATCGAATTGGTTCTCAACCTCAATTTTATATTCCTTGAATATTTTCAAGGCTTCATCTTTGATTCTTTACAAATAGACATAACAGTATTTTGTACTATCATCTATGAAAGTCACAAAATATTTTTTTACCGCCTCGAGTTTGAACAAATTTTAAATCACACAAATATGTGTGAATTAAACCGAGATGTTCAGTTGTTCTTTCTACACGAGGGGATGAGGTTTTCGTGAGTTTAGTCTGTACGCATACTTCACATTTTTCTTTACTTGATCTGCATTTCAAAATTAGGTTCAAATTAATCAATATTTGTACATATTTATAATTCACATGACCTGACCGTTCATGCCAAATATTAAAAACTCAACCAAATAAACAATTGGATCATTCTTATTGATTGAAACATCTGTTACAACATTTTTGGGTAGGACTGTCATTACATTCATTTTTTCCAGTACTCCCGTAAAATATCCCTTGCCCAAGTACACCTCATGTTTCTTGAGCACACGTCCGACTCGAAAGTAACATCAAATCCGGCAGCGCTAGTAAGCGTCCCATAAATCAGATTCTTCCGCATGTCTGACACATGTTTGACATTTTGAGAGTTATCTCATGTCCTGAGGTCATATCTTGAGCTTCACTTTGCCACGACCTTCAATCTTGGACGAGCCAGTTTTACCCATTAACAACCGCTCCTCACTCTTGCATTTTTGATAAGTGTTAAACATGCCTCTAATCAATAACGATTTAATTAAATAAATAATTTAATCACAAGAGTTTCGATATAGGGAATTAAATCACAATTTAGAAACCGCTATCGAACTAATTAGAACCGCTAAAAGCGCGTTCTGAATTGAACATCCTCAGAGCGTTCTGATTCGAACCTCCGCAGAGCATTCGTCAAAGCGTTTAAGGAAACGCGTTTGATAATCGTTTCATAGAACACGATATACTAGTTTAAGCGTTCGCAAACGTTAAACAATTGGCGATTGTCGAAGTGTTTTTACAGCGTTCCCAAACCCAAAGACCATTTATTAATTGCAATTAATAATGTTTGTAAAAGATGTTAAAGTAAAACCGCTTCTACTACACGTTGAGAGTCGCTAGATTAGCGTTTGATAACGTTTGAGTATCACAAGCGGTAGAACGTCTTTTTATAAAATCGTTAAAATAAAATTGCTTCTACTACACGTTTGAGAGTCGCTTAGATTAGCGGTTGATAACGTTTGAGTATCATAAGCGGTAAAAGAATCGTTTTAAAAATCGTTTGAAAAATGTTTATTTACTCGCGATTAAAATCCGTTTGATGTTTATAAAATAGAAAACATATTTCCTTGAGTTAAGATTGTAGGACCAAAAATTCGCACAGTAACATGATATCGATTTAATCACAAATATACAAATAAACGTTAAAGTAATA
Source organism: Eutrema yunnanense (assembly GCA_002933935.1). NCBI lineage: Eukaryota > Viridiplantae > Streptophyta > Magnoliopsida > Brassicales > Brassicaceae > Eutrema > Eutrema yunnanense. Next base: position 48,109 of record PKML01012401.1, on the reverse strand, counting down.
CGTGTTTAAAAAACGATGTAAAAACGAGGAAACGAAACAATGGAGGTGAGAGAACTCTCTTTCCTTAACTCAAAGAATCTCCCATAGTGAGACGGTATAATATTCGATTCATGAGTCCCATGATACAACACACAAAATAGTTTTTGGAGAACACTCACGATGACAAATTATTACAAACACCGAAATACGTACATATGTTTGACAAATGCTTAGAAAAAGGACAGGAGAAAGTGTTCAACGAGCACTTCTGATGACTACTCTGGGCTTGTTTCTATGAAACTTTTCCATGAACCACTCATGCTTGTGTGAAACAAAGATATGTCCAATAACAAATCCGCATAAAACACCAGGTCCATACGCTATTGCCGCTGCTATCCAGTTAATGACTTGTTCTTCTGGCTCTGACAAATAAGTTTTTCCACAAATTTCCTCGAGACCATAAAGTCTGGGGTTGTCCATGAATGAAGAACAATTTTGGCGTTGAAATTGTGGGCCTCGTGGTATTGGACCTTTGAGATTGTTGTGGGAGAAGTCCATGGTTGACAGAAAGGAGAGGGCACCAAGATCTCGAGGAATTTGACCTGACAACTTATTGTTGGAAAGATCGAGGGAATAGAGGTTGACTAACTGTGATATAGATTTAGGGATCGGACCAATGAACTTGTTGTAACTAAGATCTAACACTTTGAGACCATTGAATTTAGTTATAGATTCGGGGATTGGGCCATCGAATTTGTTATTAGAAAGAGACAGACTACGAAGGCTAGGCATTGAAAATGTATTCCCAAACTCTATAGGTCCCTTAAACTGGTTTTCCCCCATATCAACCCAAAATAAGGAAGGAATCATGAACAATGATGTAGGAAAAGGCCCGGAAATTGAGTTTCCAGTCACAATAATTTCCTCCAAGTTGACTAATTGTGATATAGATTTGGGGATCGGCCCACTGAAATTGTTGTAACTAAGATCTAACTTGTAGAGATTGAGAAATTTAGATATAGATTCAGGGATTGGGCCATCGAATTTGTTGTGATTAAGGTTTAGCTGATTCAGCCTAGACGATGAAGATGTATTCCCAAACTCTATAGGTCCCTTGAACTTGTTTCCTCCCATATAAACCCGTTGTAACGAAGGAATCGTGGACAAGAATGTAGGAAAAGGCCCAGAAAATGAGTTTCCACTCACAATAATTTCCTCCAAGTTGCGGAGTCCATTCATGTCAGGTGGGCTCGGATTCGAAGTAATTACTACTGAGGTCAACTTTGACCAATTTCGTTAAATTGGCAAATGAAACATGAATTTTTCCACTTAATTTGTTTCCGCTAAGGCTAAGGTACCTTAGTTGGGTCAAGTTTCCAATAGAAGCTGGAACTTGACCTGCTATTTCATTATCTGAAAGGTCAAGATCCATGAGATGAGAAAGGTTTCCTACTGAAGAAGGAATCTCTCCATAGAGTTTGCAAGAGGAAAGGGCTAGGTTTTGAAGATATTGGAGTTTGAAAAGACCACTATTTGGTTTCAAAAAGTTGTTTAGAGGGACGTTAGAGAGTTGAAGTAAAATCACCTTGCCAGATCCAGCATTGCACCTGACACCCTCCCAAGAACAACAATCACTGCTCTTGTTCCATGAACTCATATAATTTACCGGAAACTCATGTTTGAACTCGAGAAGAGCATCTCTCTGATCATGGCGACAATAGTGGAGCGTAGGAGAAGCAACAGTGTGTAGAACAAAGAAAAACAAGAAGAAGAAATACAAGGTAACAACAATACCAGAAAAGCAATAATATTGGTTTGGAATCATCATTACCCTTTTTGAGTTTGTGTGATCTATAATAGGTTATGATTTGGCTTCTGCATCTCTCTTTAAAAACAAAAAAAAGGAGAAAAAAAATATATCAATTGTGGAGTTTAGTTTTTGACTTTTGCCTTGATTTTCTCTGTATTTGACTCTCATTTCTAAGTCTATATGATCGTGATTTGTGCCATAAAATGATGGGCACATAAATGGTTCCACTAAGCTAAATCGAATTGGTATATTTTATATTTTAGTGTCAACTCATCCTTTGACTCTATCTTTTATATTATTTTCAGTTGATATTGATTACATAATATCAGTTTTTGTTAATAATTGAAGAGACTAGTCTTCCTTTATATTAGGAGCCATTGCCATTTGCCAATGTCCCCATTTTCCAATTTCACCTTTTGTATTTTGCCTCTATTTAAATGAATGAAAAATATAAAAAAGTAGTACAAACTACCCCAAAAAAAATACTTGTGTTCTTGAATTCTCGATTTCTAAATGTTTTGGTTGTCTTTTTCTAACTTAGATTGGGACCTCTTAAAGAGAGACCATTGACTAACTATCCACCACATACTCTCTTGATTTGACCGACCTTGTTGAGTTCGTTATCTTTCTTACTATTCTGAATATATATATTCCTGAAAAATGCGAGCTAGCTAATTTCATAAATTCCAAACAAAATTTATCAATTAGAAACAACTAGGATTTAATCCGCGTTAATTATAGTACGGAGTAATTTTTTAAAAAGAAATTGTTTTGAAATTTAAGAAAATTGATTTTATCTGAATTTTACAATATGACTAACTAATGATTATAGATAAAGTTGTCAATTTGTAATAATTTGTCTATTTAACTCATTTTGCAGTGAACTAAATATTATTCGGGCTAACCCACAAAAACTTATAATCTTGAAAACATAACTCTAATATGCACCGTTAAATGACTTTAGTTTTTGTGGTTAGTTTACGAATTCTTTTAAAAAATAGTTTTCTTGTGTCTAAGTTTTTATAAAATTAGTAAAATATTTTTCAACTTTTGTTTTGATATATATATTCAAATAAAATATAATAAATTATAGTGAAAATATATACCAAGATTTTGAATATATATTTTTTTCTTTGAATATATATGAATTAATTATCATTTTAAAATACATAGTATTAAAAATAATTAAAAAATTAATTAATAAATAACATTTTAATGCAAAATATATACTTTCTATATTCTAATCAATAATTTTAAAAGACTATTACATCCTTTCATACTTCAATTATTCTTTGTTATTTGTAATGACATTTCATGTAATAATTTACAAAACAAAGTTCATTTTTAAAAATGTCTTCTTAAATAATATTATAGAGATTATTGAAAAACCCCTGTTACAAAAAAACAATTATATCTAAAATTGATAATATTATATACTAGTGTCCGGAGAAAACATATTCACCAATCTTTAAACCCAACGATTAAACTACTCGCACATAATAGAATTAAAAGACATAATTAAATAACACAAGAGATTGATGAAAGAGGATTCTCAAAGTTAAGAACTAAGTACGGAGAAAATTTATTCACCAATCTCAAAGAGTAATCGAACAAAAAGTAAAGAGCGGAAAGTAAAAAGCAAAAAGTAAGAACAAAACTAAACTAAAAATGGTGTAAAAGCAAGCACATGAAATTTGGTCTCTAAAACACATATTTATAGGTTTTGAGCTCTACTTTCGTCGGTCTTTAGGGTTTTAAGTTGACGAAAAAAATTATCATTTCATTCAAATCAAAGCAAAACCAAATTTCTGGAATTTCCGAAAGTAATCGTTACGGCAAAAGGGCAGCATGCGTTGGAGTCTTGGAGTGTTTGGGAGGTGTGACATGAAACACGAGTTGGAGTCTTGGAGACTTTCGGCCTCTGTGGGGAAGCAAAATTTCCATTGGATTTTTTTTTACTTAGAAAGTTTTAGTAAGAAAGATTTTCGATGCAGCGTGAATTAAGGGTTTCCATGAAAGAGACAAATGAAATAACCAAAATCACATAAAAGCATATCAAATTCTTGATTACCACACAGACCGTACACTACAAGAAAACAGGGGTATTTCCGACGGCCAAATCCGTCGGAAAATGCCTTTTCTAACGGATTTCCGACGGATTTAAGCTGTCGGTTACAGTTCGTCGGAAAAATGGCTTCCGTCGGAAATCCGTCGGAATTTTCCGACGGATTTGGGTCGTCGGAAATCCGTCGTAAATTTCCGACGGATTTCCGACCGCTTTATTTCCGACGGAGTTTCCGACGGATATTCGGTCGGGGAAAGCTGTCGGAAATCCGTCGGATTTTCGTCGGAATAATCCGACGGATATATTACCGACAGCATTTCCGACGGATGGCGATCGGATGAAGTTGTCGGAAGTCCGTCGGGAAACCGTCAGAAATATTTCCGACGGAGTTCCGACGGTAACTATTTCCGACGGTTTTCCGACGGATAATTTTATCGGAAGTTGTCTCGGAAGTCCGTCGTTTCTTCGTCGGAAAGAAACTNTGTGTGCCTCGTGGTATTGGACCTTCGAGATTGTTGTGGGAGAAGTCCATGGTTGATAGAAAGGAGAGTGCACCAAGATCTCGAGGGATTTGACCTGACAACTGGTTCCGCGATAGGTCTAATGCCTCAAGCTTTGTCAAATTTGCCAATGATCGAGGTATATTGCTTGTGAATGCATTACCAGACAAGTTGAGCAGAAGCAATTCCTTCAACAATCCAATAGATTCAGGGATTTTTCCACAAAATTTGTTTCCTGAAAAGTCAATGGCTCTGAAGTCTTTTCGGATTCCCTCAAATATTGTATATACTCTTCTATGCACCATTTCCATAGAGTTACGGTAGGTAACAAAAGACACACTAGAATCGACAAAATCTTCCATGTACACGCCATCAATGTCGTCAAGTTCAATTGATTCGATCACGTGACTCATTTCATGCCATTTAACATGGAGGAATTGAGCCACTGAAGCTATTGTTGGACAGATTTACTAGCCCTAACCATCTAAGCTTGCAGATCCAATGGGGAAATTGTCCTCGCAACGAATTCGAATTAAGACCCAACACCATCATTTGTGCTTGATCGAGAACTTGTGATGATTTTCCAAAACTGCTAAAAGAGTTGTGAGAAAGCTTCAACTGCGTCAATCTCCATAAGCAACCTGGTATTTTGCCTTCCAAATTATTGTTTGAAAGATCAAGGGAATAGAGGTTGACTAACTGTGATATAGATCTGGGGATTGGCCCAATGAAATTGTTGTAACTAAGATGTAATGAAGCGAGATTGAGAAATTTAGATATAGATTTGGGGATTGGCCCAATGAAACTGTTGTGACTAAGATCTAATGAAACGAGGTTGAGAAAATTAGATATAGATTCGGGGATTGGGCCATCAAATTTGTTGTGATCAAGGGATAGATGATTCAGCCTAGACGATGACGATGTATTCCCAAACTCTATAGTTCCCATGAACTGGTTTACCCCCAAACAAACCCTTTTTAACGAAGGAATTGTGAACAAGGTTTTTGGAAAAGGCCCAGATAATGAGTTTTCACACACCCAAAAGTCCTCCAAGTTACGGAGTCCATTCATGTCAGGTGGGAGCTCGGATTCGAAGTAATTACTAATGAGGTCAAGCGTGACCAATTTCGTTAAATTGGCAAATGAAACAGGAATTTTTCCAGTTAAGTTGTTTCCACTAAGGCTAAGGTACCTTAGTTGGGTCAAGTTTCCAACTGAAGCTGGAACTTTACCTACTAATTCATTATGCGAAAGGTCAAGATCCGTGAGATGAGAAAGGTTTCCTAATGAAGAAGGAATCTCCCCATAGAGACTGCAAGAGGAAAGGGCTAGGTTTTGAATATATTGGAGTTTGAAAAGACCACTATTTGGTTTCAAAGAGTTGTTGAGAGGGACGTTATAGAGTTGAAGTAAAATCACCTCGCCAGATCTAGCATCGCACTTGACACCCTCCCAAGAACAACAATCACTGCTCTTCTTCCATGAACTCATATAATTTACCGGAAACTCGTGTTTGAACTCGAGAAGAGCATCCATCTGGTCATGGCGGCAAAAGTGGAGCGTAGGAGAAGCAAGAGTGTGTAAAACAAAGGAAAACAAGAAGAAGAAATACAAGGTAACAACAATACCAGAAAAGCAATAAGATTGGTTTGGAATCATCATTACCCTTTTTTGAGTTTGTGAGGTATGTAATATGTTATGATATGGCTTCTGCATCTCTCTTTAAAAAGAAAAAAAAAGAGAAAAAAATATCAATTGTGGAGTTTAGTTCTTGACTTTTGGAAAATCTAGCGTCAGCTCATAGTCTTCATATCCTCTCTCTAAGTCTCTATGATCAGTGACACAAAGACCATTGACTCATTCCTTCCACCTTACCCACTACATACTCTCTTGACTTGACCGACCTTGTCAAGTTCGTTATCTTTCTTACTATTCTGAATACATGTTCCTGGAAATGGTGAGCTAGCTAATTTCATAAATTCCAAACAAAATTTATCAATTAGAAACAATCATTAAAAAAATGCAAACTGTAAGACCTTGCAAAAGCAGCAGGAAACTCATTAGTTTTTCTACCAAAACTTAGCACCATCAAAAGTAACATCATTAACCCTAATTTACAGAAATACATGTAAATAACCATCGATTCCGAAACCCAGCTCGGAAAACAGCAGCCAATTCAGTTGACAAGAGGTGAATCAAACAAGGTAAGAGTGGGAGTGACACTGACAAGAGGTGAATCAAACGAGGTGAGATACCACTGCAGTTACAGCTGCTTCTTCGATCCCGTCTTCTCTAAGCATTCATATATCCCTGAGTCCTAACTTTTTGTTGAAATAAATTCGTTTGTACTAGGGGTGGGCATTTCGGTTTAATTTCGGGTTCGGTTCGGGTTCGGTTCGGTTCGGTTAATTCTGGTTGAATAAAACTCTAACCGAACTCAACCGAAATAAGTTTGGTTCGGTTTGTGTTCGGTTTGGGTTTAGTTCGGTTCGGTTGTACTTTGGTTTGGTTTTAGTTCGGTTTTAAAAAAATCAACTTATAAAAACAAGAATCCTAACGAAACGTAAACAAAACAAAGTCATAAAAAAAACCATTCCCTAAAATTTTAAAACCAAACTGAAAGTATTCCACTCAATCAAAATTAAAAAAAAAATTAAAAAATTTATGGTTTCGTCTTTCCATGCCACTAAAATGAATATACAACAAGTTAATAACTTAAATTTAAGTTAATTATACAAGTTAATGTTTTATCATCTCTTATATGAGTCATTATAGGCTTATATCATTAATATAAAACTATCACCATATGTGTTATTATTTTTAATATTATTAATTAACTAATTAACAAAAACACATTGGTTTATCGGTTCGGTTCGGTTTTAAACCGAACCAAACCGAACCGTTCGGGTTGAGAAAAACTTCAACCAAATGGTTGGGTATTAACTATGGTTTGGTTTGGGTCGGTTTGAATTCGGTTTGGTTCGGTTCGGTTAAAATGCCCACCCCTAGTTTGTACCAAGTAAAAAGGAAAATCAAGAAAGAGGAAAAAAAGAAAAAGGGAAAAACAAACCAAAAGAAAATCAAGCAACAAAGAAAATTGGACAAAAATGAAATCATGAAGAAGAGGCAAAAGGGAAAAAATAAATTGGGTAAAAAAGAAATCATAAAAAAATAGCAATTTTACTATTCTTGTTTAGAATCACAACTATATAAATAGAGTTATAGGCTTAAGGTTTAATGTATCACACAATAATATCACAAATAAGATCACAAAGATCAAAGAGAAAGAGAGAAATTAATAAAAGAGAAATGTTTTTAAGAGAAATCACAAAATTCCAACATGGTATCAGAGACAAGGTTCTGAGTGCAGTACCTAGAACTAATTCCGCTGCAGAATCGTTGGTGCAAAATCCGTGCAAAATCCGTGTTTGTGAAAATCAGGTTCGTGCAAAATCCGGGTTCGTAAAAAATCTAGTTCATGCAAAATCCGAGTTTGTGCAGAATCAATTCAGAATCCGTGCAGAATCAAGAGAAGCGTAATCATCATCAAAAACTAAATATTCTAGTAATTGATGGGCAAAATTATGAGCTTTGGGCTGCAAGGATAAAAACTACTATGAAGATTCAAGAACTTTGGAAAGTTGTGGAGAAAGGACTTCCACCGGAGCCAAAACCAAAATCAGAGTTACTAGAAGAATGGAAAACCAAGGAGATGCAAGACATGAAAGCTCCACAACTGTTACAGATGGCTGTGACAGATCAAGCAAAACTTGTGAGACTAGATTCTTTGAACAAAGAGTTTGAAGATCTGAAGATGAAACATGGAGAAAAGATTCAAGAGTATACTGATAAAATCCAGGAGATCGTGAACCAAATGAGTTTACTAGGAGAACAGAAGACAAATCATCAAGTTATCATGAAGATATTAAATTAAATGCCAAAGAGTTATAACGGGCTAGTAGCTTTAATGCAAGAAACGAAAGACTTAAGGAAGATTACTGTGACATGTCTTGTTGGATCACTAATCTCACATGAGGCAAAATATTTACCAGATGAGGAACCAATCGAAGGAGCACTGTATGCAAGAACAAAGTTTGGTCAAATATCAGATCAACATCACAGAACGAACAAGTGGTGCAGTACATGGAAAAAAGAAAATCACAATGAAGAAGATTGTTACTTCAAAAAAGGAAATTCACCATGGTGTGGTATACGCAAGAAGAATAGTCACAATGAAGATGTTTGTTATTTCAGGAACAAGGAAGGAAAGCCATATGAAAGCAAACAAGTTCAAGGAAAATGCTTTGTGTGTGGGAAGTCTGGGCATTATGCAAAGAACTGCAAAAACATGTTTAAGGCAGAAGCTCACTTATGTCAAAGTCAAGAAACATAGAAAAGGTTTGGTGAATTGTCTTTCACTGCAACAGCTTATGACGCAAGTCAAATTTATGAAGAAGGAGCATGGCTAATTGATAGTGGAGCAAGATGTCACATAATCAGAGATGAGACATTCTTCACATGATTAGACAGAACATACAAAGTTCAGATCAAATTTGGATGTGGAGTAATTCTTACAAGTGCAGGAAAAGGAGATATAAGCATGGAGACAATTCAAAGAAAAATTACAATCAAGGATGTTCTACTAATTCCAGGGCTTGACAGAAATTTGTTGAGTGTGCCACAATTATTGGCTAAAGGTCATAAAGTTATATTTGATGAGAAGACATGTACAATCATGGATAAAGCTTGGAAGAAGCTAATAGAGGTTCAAGAAGATAATCAGAAGTTCATTATCAGATGGGAGATACTTGTAGAAAAAGCAAGAGACAAAAGAAGAAAAGACACAACCAAAAAATATTATGCAAAATCAGTGTTAACCACAAAAATTCCAGTCAAAGAAGATTGCTACAAAGCAATAGAGATAAAAGATGAAGAAACAACAAACGATGAAGAGGAAGATGATTCAAGCAAGATGGAGCAAATAGAAACTACAACAAACGAATCTAGAGGGAGTGTTGGAATAGATTCGTTTGTACCAAGTAAAAGGAAAATCAAGAAAGAAGAAAAAAAAGAAAAAAAAAGAAAAAGGGAAATGCAAACCAAAAGGAAATCAAGCAGCAAAATAAATTGGACAAAAAAGAAATCATGAAGAAGAGGCAAAAGGAAATCATGAAGAAGAGGCAAAAGGAAAAAGGAAAAAGGAAATTGGGTAAAAAGAAAATCATGAAAAAATAGCAATTTACTATTCTTGTTTAGAATCACAACTCTATAAATAGAGTTCTAGGCTTAAGGTTTAATGTATAACAAAATAATACCACAAATAAGATCACAAAGATCAAAGAGAAATAGAGAAAGTAATAAAAGAGAAAAGTTTTTAAGAGAAATCACAAAATCCCAACACTTCCGCTCCAATTAATGCAAGCTCTAAATCTGTCAATGATCCATTTCTTAATATACGTCAATGATCTTATCATTACTAGAAGTTCATCAGAAATTATTACTAGCTTCAAGTACTATTTGAGTTAGTGCTTTAATTTTACATGAAAGGTTAAGGCATTCTGTTCAAGTGTGAATTGCCATATCACGTGGAAACAGAGTATAGATCAATGTCTTATACGGTGAGTGAGATCATTTGGTTACAGACGATTCTCTTGTCGTTTGGGATCTCTCATCGCGATAGCATGGCGGCAGCTACCTGCAGTTTTCGAAGGAAGAGGTGGATAATTATGGATACTATAAACAATACATTGAAGGAAACTATTGGCTATGTAATGAAAATTTTGCATATTGGCTGTGTATAAACCCCCTGGGAAAATGAGATCAATGATTAGTTTCTAAGAAAATTAATTCGTTCTCTCCACAGTGTTACCATGACGGCGGTCATTTCGTTCTCTCCACAGTGTATAAATTGTCATTTGGAACAGTAATCGGAAGACGAACCACTTCAATCTGTTCTGATGGGGCCGTGAGATTAGGTTGACAATAGTATTCCAATCCGAAGAAAACTCCTGTAGAAGAATCCCTCTTGTTAAATTTGTCCACACCTGCTTTGAGTAAGGACACGAGAAGAACATATGTCGACGTGTTTCAAGTGGATGTTGGCAGAGAACGCAAACTGTAGGAATTTGTGAATTCCAAGCCTGCATATGATCTCCCGTTGATAGATGATTGTGCAAAGCGAGCCAAGCAATAAACCCAAATTTCGGATAATTATGAGTAAACCAAATACCATTTGACCAAGGAACCCGCAGAGACGATAATCTGAGTTGATCCCTAGTGGTATTGGTATTGAAGCAATTTTTATACTTATCCTCTTTCGTTCGCCACCAAAATACATCCTCCTCATTTGCTCTATATCTCTGTCGAGCACTCTCGAGCTCATCCTCCACCTTGTTCAAAATCGGAATCCTGTGTCGTCGCCTCATATGCATAAGAATAGCTTTTTCCACCGTTGACTCTGCTCGTAATCTCATATCAATGAATCCCCTTGCCCCGATGAGAGTAAAAAGATTACCTATCGAAGACCAGTTGTAATGCCAAAATAAAGAAGATATGCCATTTCCAATGTCCACTTTGAGAAACGGTATAGCTTGTTGTCGACACTTCAATATTTGTTTCCACATCCAAGAGCCCAGAGAATAGCTTGAAGTATTCAAAATCAACTAGATAAGAATCCCTCATGAGAGATGTGGTCACCCATCGAACCCATAGTGAGTTCGTTGCCGTAATAATCCTCCAAAATAACTTCATAACCCAAACCTCATTTGTTTCACGAAGACTCTTCAACCCAAGACCTCTTTCATCCTTAGGTTTACATAAATCTTTCCACGCAATCTTTGCCTTTCTCAGATTAAGATCTGGTCCCGACCAAAGAAAAGTAGAACAAATGCTTTCAATCTCCTCAGTGCATCTATTTGGAAGTCGAAAAGCTGACATCCAAAAGTTGTTGAGGTTCACGATAACCGAAGAAAGGAGTTGTAATCTTCCTGCAAATGATAACCAACGGGCTGTCCATGAATTAATTATGCTTCAAATCTTATCGATTAGTGGTGGATAATCTAACGATCTCATCTTCTTCGTTAACAATGGTAGCCCGATGTATCTAACTGGTAGAGAACCGAAATCGAAAGCAAATCGGTGCGAGATCATTTCCTTGGTCGCTTCGAAAACACCAGCTAGATAAGCTGTAGATTTCTACAAACTTATCTTTAATCTCGACATTCTCGAGAACTCATCAAACACTCTGATTATACCTTCCATATATCTTAGTGTTCCATCTGAGAAAACCATAATATCATCCGCAAAACAAAGATGTGTCAGCCATAAATTCGAACACTTAGGATGAAAGCCAAATCTTCTTTGAATCGCAGCCTTGTCAAGCATTTTTGAGAGGACGTTCATGCATATGACGAACATATACAGAGACAGAGAACAACCTTGTCGCAAACCTCCAGAGCTCCCAAAATATCCTGCCAATTCTCCATTCACGTGAACCGAAAAGGAAGCTGTAGATATGCAAAGCCGCACCCAATGAATGAATTCCATGGGCATATTCAATGCTTCTAATATATTCAACAACAAGATTCAAGTTGTAGATATGCAAAGTCGGGATCCGTCTAGCATGCGTTCCACATGAATGCGGTAGTGAAATAGACCATCTCTCTGATTTTAAGCCTAAGGAACTTAGATCATATATATAAAAGTCGTGATTCGTCTCACATATGTTCCACATGAACATGATGGAGAAATAATCCATCCCTCTAAGTTAAGCATAAGGAACTAAACTTGGGGACCTAAAGCCAGGGCCTGTCACACACTAAAAACACTTAGGTCAACTCAAAATATAAGATGAAGCCCATCTCGCACACTTTGTTCCGCTCTAGGAAATACACATTCATAAGTCGAGCCCAGACTCGCACTCTAAATCAAAATCAACTTATATATCATATCTGAATCTCAGCAGATCTCGCGTGAAAAGAAAATCAAGCAAAAACAGTATTGAAAATACCGACTTATATTAATAAAAACTCTTCCGAGCTACAATACAAAAGCCCTATCGGGCAACAATTACAAAAAAAAAAACAACTGATATCTAAGAATCCTGACATCTTAGTTCGGCAGCAAGCTCGTTCGACATCGATGGTTCATTCGATCCAAACATGTCGACTCCAAGAGGGAATTTAGCGCCGATAGGTAGAGTAATCTCTGGATGAAGGTCGTCAAGGAACGAAGACACCTTCATGTCATCCTCTTCAAGATCGGCGATTTCCATCGTTTTGATCTCAGCTTCTCTCTTTGCCTTATCACCCACAAGGTTATCTATCCTGGCTTGAGGAACGACGATATCATGCTTCAGAACCTCACATAAGCCGAGAATACCGGAGATCTGGTTCAGCACCAAGAAGGATTTCTTGGTTTTCTTGACATCATCGAGATGTCTCTTTACCTTGTCAAAACAAACTTTACATTTGGAGAACAACTCCTTTCGTGCAACCCTTTCCTTGTAAACGAGATCCGCGCAAGACTCCCTCAGTCTGGCCGTCTCAGACTCGCGCCGCGCTAAGTTGTGTTCGTGATCGTATGACTTTACGATCTCGTTCTTTTGACTCACAATCTGAACACAATAAACAAAGTGTCAAAATCACTCATATAAAACTACTGAATTCGAAAGCCCAAATCAAACTTATATCAGCGGTAGTACGAGTTAGCCTCTTAAAAGCAGCATATTCCACCAGATCATTGGTGGGAGGATGGTCACCGACTCCAATCGTGATATGTCGATAAAGGTCGTCACACATGTCCTCATCATTGATAAATGGTTTGTCTTTATCATAATTAAATCTAAAGGAGGCCGCCTTGGCTTTCTGCCTTTTAGAGGCATTAGTCTTGCCGGTCTGCGCGGCGCCGCCGATTTGAAGGTTTCTAGATGATCTCTTCTTCGAAACAGTAGCCCCAACTGTGGTATCCCCAATATGAATTACTAAGGTGTTATTTCCGGCTCTTAAGACTTGGACGGGAGATCAGAGGAATCCCCCACGATACCAGCATGAGTCTCACCTTCCCTGATATCGTCAGAGCGCTTTTTCGAAGCATTATCCTTCGACGGCCTCCCCGAGGTAGAATTCCCCTTTCTCTTCTTCTTCTGCCTCGCGACCTTAAGCTCAACCTCTGTAGCCACTTGCTCCCATGTGGCAGTTTGATCTTCGGCATCGACATGTTCCTCGATAGCCTTGTTACCTTCGTCCTGATTCCCCCCCCCCAAGTGACTCATGAACATCTTCCAACTCAAATGTGCAGTTCGTGATGTCGCTCAGGTTCATCTTCATCTTTTTCTTCCGACGAGGAACTTTAGCTGATAAAAATATCAAGTGTCAGGAACAAAAATTGCCCATACAATGAAGATAAAAAGAGCCGGACTAACCTTTACTAGCTCGGCGTAGTGTTTTGTTGAGTTTTCTTGGTAAGCTTATGGCCAACGACGCTTCCCCCCCCCTCGCTAAGTGTCTTAGCGTCGTTCGACGAAAATCCTGGAATATGAAAAATATACAAAATGTTAGACAAAGAAAATATATATAAGGGCAGGCGTATAAGAAATAAATTAGCTACCAATTGGCGAACTCCAATCCGTTCAGAAGGATATGTCAGGGTTCGACACAGACAACAAATCAATACGAAGATAAAAATATTTAGTCTCCTAATCGTTGACTTTGCTATGTTTTTACCTAGTAACAACGTCGAATCTCGGTTTCACGTTGGCCGAGAAGAACCAGAGTTTGTATTCCGTAATATTTACCGAAAATATTTCCTCGAGAATCGCGTTAGTTATCCAGATACCGCAATCCTTACCCTAAGTGAGAATTCCGACGATGTTAATAATTGAAGTCGACCTGAGCTGCAACTCCTCTTTAGAGCGAGTCGGTCCGACACTAGCCGGCATGATCGACCTTCGCTTTACTGATTGATTATGCCCCTCGCCGACCTGAGCTGCAACTCCTTCATTACCGACCTGATCAGCCATTTCTTCCTCAAACTAGCATTGAGCTTGAGTTTCTTGACTATCTCTATCTACTAGCTCAAGGACATTAACTAAAGGTCGGTGCGTACTCGACCCGGCCTCAGTATAACGATAATTGTGACGAAGTAACTAATTAATCACCGGAGTACTTCCATCAGACGAACCCGAAAAGTCTGCCGAGCTTAGAAGAAGTTTGAGGGGGATAGCCAAATTTCTGGGAGGATCAACGTGATTGTTAACGAATTCGAGAAACAGATTGGGATCCATTTGATCTAAATTGAAGAAATTCAAAAATGAATCGAAGAACAACGAAGAAGACAATGAAGATCCACCGGAAAATTAGAAGATCTTCAAGCATATCGGAGAAATCACACCGTAAAATACTAAGGGTACATCAGTGAATTATTGAGATCACAAAGATATTCAAAACAAGCGAAATAATTTATAGAGAGAAAGTGAAAGCACTAGAGAGAGAAACAATAGCAATACCTTTATATAGCATAAGTGAAGTGAAGAATGAAAGAGTCGAAGATAATATATAGAGATATATAGAAGCAATTATGACGACTCTTCGATTTCTGCGATGGTTGGAGATATCGTAACGACACGTCTTTTTGAAAAAGATTCGCCGTACTCCGGTCGCTCCACGCGATCAACTCGAATTTTGCTAAGGCATTTCATCAATATTACCGATCTCAGTTTATACCGAACTAAAGAAATTCTCATGAACTTTGCCGAACTCCTACAAGTAATCGTTCACCGAACTAGGGGGCTAATTATTAGTGGTAAGCTCCGGTTTAACCTGGTTTAAATCGAGATCGCTCCAATTGATCTCGATCGATGACAGTTTATAATTCGAAAACGACATAGTCCACATCGGCTCGATTACCGGCCTCAAAGCCCATTAAGCCCGACTCCATTAAGTCGGCGCCGACCTTCGAAATAAACGGAAGATTTCTATATCTTTTTAAAGAAAAAAGAAATCTTCCCGATCCAAACTTGCGAAGGAAAAGAAAATCGCCAAGTTTTAGCCGACAAAAGATCCTATAAATAAGAGAGACTTTCCTCATTTGAGAGCCATCCTATAACTCATTCAATAGACTTGAGAGATTATGAGCTCCGAGTTTATCGGCTTTAGTCTTTTAGTTTTCTTTTGTTTTCCGATTAGTTCGTCGATCTCCAAAGACCTAATTTTCCTTGTACTTTGCTGAGATATTTAATAAACGAGATTCTGATCTTCTTTTTGTTATCTATTTAATTTAGTTGAAATTAAAAATCAACAGTCGGCAATCGGCATCTTCTGAAACTAAATTATATTTGAAGAATTTGATTATGTTGTTGCGTTTTGAAAAATGTATTTTATTAGTATTTCGGTTTAAAACTTACTAATTAGTTACTAATAAATTTATTAAACTAGTTATAATTTATAGGGAGAATTGTATATTTAGAGCAAAAAATGGGAACTATTGTCCCCTTAGTACTTATTGAAAGATTATTGTCCCCTTGGTATTTATATTAAGGGTAATCCAGTTTTATCCCTTAAAATAATAATAATCAATATTTTAAAAAATGAAAATAAAATTTAAAATAAAAAAGGGCATTGATAACAAAAAAAACAGTTTGCGACTTTAAAAAAAGAAAACAAAAATATTTCTCGCAATCTCCATCGCTTCTCTGCTTATTTTTGACTACTCCATAGTCCTCTAAAACCATCGTTTTTAACTCCGCAAGAGTAGTACTTGATTCCAAAGTTAGTAATCTACCTCGTTTTTCATCATCAACAATAAAAATCCACTCCTTATTGATTCCTGATCTCCATACAGCACATCTGACATAGATATGCACCATATTTGAAGCAGAAGAAGAGAACACAAAAACAAAGAGAAGAGATATCGTGAAAAAAAAATTTGAAAAACTTTACTTAAAAATAATTTCTAAAAAAAAACCAAATGATTACAACAAAAAATGAAAAAACGTTTTCAAAAAGGGAAAAGAAAAAAAAAGAAGATTACACGACAAAATAAGGAAAAAACGATTTAAAAAAGGAAAAAAAAAATATTTTCTGAAGATTTTCAGTTGTGTTGTCCTTGATTTTCTCTCAGATTTTGTTAACCGCTTGGTAGAATATGTATTCTACATTCAGTATAATCAAGACAAAATGGTTGAACTTCTATTCTACAACAAAGTAGAATATAGAGAAAATGGTAGAACTTCTATTCTACAAAAATTATTCTACAAAAAGTAGAATATATAGAAAATGGTAAATTGTGAATTCTACAATTGATAGAATAAATACAACATTGTAGATAACGGATTCTATAGGGACAGTAGAATGCGAAACAAATAGTATAATACCTATTCTATACTTGGTAGATTTTAGAGCAAATACTATAAACCAAATTCTACAATTAGTAGAACATGAAAATAAATATTTTTAAAAAATTTTGTTTTTCCTAAGATAAATTACACAATATATATTACTTACCTTATATGAATTTTTGGAATTTCTAAAGTAAGTATAAATATTTATTTGACATTTTTTATATTTATTAAAAGGTATTTTAGTCTAAAAATTGCAAAACTCAAATAAGTACTAAGAAGACAATAGTTCCCATTTTTTTGCTCTAAATTTACAATTATCCCTAATTTAAATTGTCTCCCAATAGTTTGTGATACGACATATGATGTCCTTCATATAATACAACTACATTCAATTGATAATTATACTGTATATCTTATTAAATCTTACTGATACTATGATATATCCGACATATTTGCAAATTTATTAATTGCAGGATAAGAAATTTGTTTGTAAAACAACTATTACTGAAATTGTGTCACGTAAAGGTTGGAATTAATGTACATATGATGTTCAAGTTGCTCAACAAAGTTGACAAAGTCAGCATCATCACTTTCTTGCCAAAACTATTTTGATAGAAGTTTTTAAAATACTAACAGAGATTAATAATGAAATAAACCCGTGCAACGCACACAAATAGGAATCCTATAAATCCTATAAATAGGAATCCTCTATAAGTTTTTTGCCCATTCATGTGAACGTAGATAATTCACACAAAAATTTCAACGCAGCCTGTTAAGAGAAAATAGTTAAGATCGAGAGCGCATCAGAGCGATTTATGGAGGCGATCAAAGTAGTGTTATAATTTTCAGATGAAGAGGATTGGACGGAGCGAAGGGTGGATCGAAAAGATCGGTTGAGGAAATAGTTTGGCAGAATCAAGCGATTGATGTTTATAGCAAATCCGTGTGACAAAGGTGAGTGTGTGGCTGTGGCTTATTGTTTGGATCCATGAATTGATAATTCATACGATTAAGAGTTGGGTTAGTATGATTATTCGATTTCATAATATTGTCGATGTTTCTAAAATTAACGAAAACATTAATAGAGGTGCATAACTTGGTTTGAATACATAGTTTGGGTCCGAAGGAGACCGCAGTAGGCCAATGGCTTGGAGATTAGATTGAATCCGCCAAGACTCGACAAAACCATAAGTGTTTATACCCTTCTAGAAAACAAACAAAGCGACTAGAAAGGGCTTTTACTTAGACGAATTGCATGAAATAACATCATTGATTTGTGCCTTTAAGCCATACGGGATGACCGCTATGGTAAGTAATTGTCAAATTACTTAGGACTTGTTGGGATATCAATCCAAATCCCACATCGGAAGTTTAGACAAATATTGTCTAGTATATAAGTAATGTCCAACTCCAATTAGTATGAGACATTTTGGGAAGAAGCCCAAGAACAAATCCGTGCGGGTTTTGCAACAAGTGGTATCAGAGCGTCAGGCTCTTCGTTCATGGATTCAACGGGAACATGCATCGAGATCTCACAGGACTCTTTAGCTTTCATGTAAGGATTGTAATCAGAAGACGGATATGGCTTCGGCGCGCGAGACTTATGCTGGAAAGATGGGTGATGGTCAGTCCGCTATCTTATGAAGTTGGTGAACTTGGAGTTTTAGTTCTTTACGATTTGTATTTTCTACATTTTAAAGATCCAAACAGTTTAATGCAGTGTGCTGCGAATGAGTTTATTGAAGATTCTCATGGTCAAAGCAAATCACTGCAATCACTCCACAATATCAGTAATGTATATCCTGTAATCTTCTTCTTTAGGCAACTATTTACTACACCTTTGTAATATAAAATCCATCGATGATTGACTGTAATACACACAGAAAATTCTCTTCGATTGCTTTCTTCTCCTTTGAGATTTTACATGTTATCAGAGACCGAACACACACTTCCCGTAATCCGGCCAAGAAGAAGGCCTGACCACCCCGACCCGATGATTGATGGTCTGTCGAGATTATCTCGAGGGGAGGTATTGGGATTAGGTAGAGATTAATGGGCTATGTGCCTTAATTAATCTCTAGGGAGTGTGTGAAGATTGTCCCACATCGGAAGTGGGAAGGGACATTGAGTAATATATAAGGGACTTGGGCCAATCCACTAATTGCCAATTGGTTTTGAGTTGGAAGCCTAGGAAACTTAACATGGTATCAGAGCTTTGAACAAGAAATTTCTTGTCTGACTCGATCAATTTTTTCTTTTTCCAGAAACTTTGACGATCAACAATGGCGACACAAACGAACCCGAACCCGACTGCTCAAGTGGAGATTGTTCGTCGAAAAATCTCTCCCTACGATCTGACCGCAGCTGACAACTCTGGAGCGGTGATTTCTCATCCTCTGCTGACCGGAACCAACTACGACGAGTGGGCTTGCGGATTGAAAACGGCTCTGACTTCTCGCAAGAAGTTTGGGTTCCTCGACGGATCCATTGCACGTCCGACTGAAGATTCACCAGATCTAGAAGACTGGTGGACAATCCAGGCGTTGCTCGTATCCTGGATGAAGATGACAATCGACCCTGTCCTCCGATCGAACATCTCTCATCGAGATGTGGCAAAGGATCTCTGGGATCACCTGCAAAAACGGTTTTCAGTAACCAGTGGACCCAGAATCCAGCAAATCAAAGCTGAGCTCGCGTGCTGCAAGCAGAGAGGTCTTGCAATTGAGACATACTATGGGAAATTGACCAAGATCTGGGATAGTATGGCGACCCATCGTCCCCAACGCCTCTGCAAGTGCGGAAAATGCGAGTGTGATTTGGGTTCGGCTCTAGAAAAGGACCGTGAAGAAGACAAAGTGCATCAATTTCTTTTCGGACTTGATGACACTTTGTTTAGAACAGTTCGTTCAAGTCTCGTTTCTCGACAACCAGTTCAGCCTTTGGAAGAAGTCTACAACATTGTTCGTCAGGAAGAAGACTTGATCCGTAACGGTATGAAAGTTCAGGACGAACTACCAGAAGTAGCTGCTTTTGCTGTGCAAACCAGAAACAAGACAAATCAAAATCCGACGTTGTGCAAGCATTGTCACCGATCTGGACACGCCTCGGAGAGCTGTTACGCTGTCATTGGCTTCCCGGAGTGGTGGGGTGACAGACCGAGAGGCAGAACGATGCAGGGAAGAGGTCGTGGATCAGCTATTGGGCGTGGTCGTGGTGGTCTTGCCTATGCAAACGCAGTTCATGTCCCAAACATAGGTCAGACTTCCGAACACGCAAACTACGTTCTCACGGATAAGGACCGCGACGGAGTTAACGGCTTGACCGATGCGCAGTGGAAATCGCTTCTTGCGCTTCTCAATGCTGGCCAGAGCAGTGCACCAGAAACACTCTCGGGTAAGTCTTTCTGTCCTTACTGGATAATGGATACAGGAGCCACACACCATTTGACCGGGAACTATGAATTTCTTTCTGATGTTCGAAAAATGGCTCCGGTCTTGATCATTCTTGCTGATGGTCGTGAAAGAATTTCGATAACGGAAGGATCTGTTAGATTGGGATCTGGTTTAGTGCTGAAATCAGTTTATTATGTAGAGGAGTTAAAATCAGATTTGATTTCAGTGGGGCAGTTGATGGATGAAAACCATTGTGTGGTTCAGTTAGCTGATCATTTCCTTGTTATCCAGGACCGCATTTCGAGGATGGTGATTGGAGCGGGTAGGAGAGGAGCAGGAACATTCTATTTTCGGAGCACGGAGATGGTAGCTTCAGTCACAACACATGCTGAGAAATCGTATGAATTGTGGCATAATCGGATGGGCCACCCGTCTTCAAAAGTAGTTTGTTCACTCCCGAAAGTTCATGTTTCTGTTTCTTCTGAAATTTCGAATAAAGCGTGTGATGTATGTCTCCGCGCCAAGCAAACAAGATTGTCTTTTCCGATTAGTGAGAATAAAACTTCAAATGTTTTTGAGTTGATTCATCTCGATCTATGGGGTCCGTATAGAACACCATCTTTTTCGGGTGCAAGATACTTTCTTACAATTGTTGATGACTACACACGAAGCGTTTGGCTGTATCTTTTGAATGACAAAACTGAGACAGCAAATCAGATCAAGAATTTTATTTCCATGGTTGAAAATCAGTTTCAAACGCACATCAAAACCGTGAGAAGTGATGACGGCTCCGAGTTCGTATGCCTTACCAAACTTTTCCTAAGTAAAGGAATAATTCATGAGACGTCGTGTGTAGGCACACCACAACAAAACGGAAGAGCAGAAAGGAAACACCGACATATATTGAATGTCGCTCGAGCTTTGCGGTTTCAAGCTAAGCTTCCGATTAACTTCTGGGGAGAATGCATTTTGACAGCTGCGTATCTCATCAACCGAACGCCAAGTAAAGTATTACACGGCCTTACGCCATACGAGAAGCTCTACGGTAAAATTCCAGAGTATGATCATCTCCGGGTGTTTGGTTCGTTATGTTATGCTCATAATCAAAGAAACAAAGGCGATAAATTTGCGCCACGGAGTCGCAAGTGTGTGTTTGTGGGTTACCCCTATGGGAAGAAAGGATGGCGGTTATTTGATCTAGAAGAACGAGTCTTCTTCGTTTCACGGGATGTATACTTTTCTGAAACAGAGTTTCCGTACGTAACGCAGTCGTCGGCTTTGCAACGTGAAGAAGAAAGTGATGATTCTCAATGGGCCACAATTACACAAAGCCCACTCCTAGAAGATGATTTGTTTTTGCCAAAGAATACACCATTTATTGGGCCTGGCCCAATAGCAAATCAAATTTCAGAAATTTTATTGGATCCATCCAATGTCGCCAGTTCTTCTTCGTCACCTGCGACGGCTCCTCCTGCAATCGCGACAACACCGACTGATGGAGCTCCGACATCGTCTCCACCGGCATCTTTGCCGCCGCTCGTCGAAACCGCCGCTGACGACAATTTACTTGGCCGTGGTCTCCGAAAGAAAAAACCACCGGTGACTTTACGAAACTTTGTTACGAACAGAGTGCTAAGCAAATCTTTTGGGGATTCAATTGGGAAATCTGCTTATCCGATTGCCAATTACATTGATAATCGTCGTTTCTCTGCCACACATCAAGCGTATATGGCGGTTATAGCAACTAGTGTCGAGCCAAAAACGTTTGCAACGGCAATGAAAGACAAATGTTGGAGAGCTGCAATGGGGACTGAAATTTCAGCACTTGAACAGAACAAGACATGGACTCTTGTCGATTTACCGAGAGGAAAGAAAGCAATTGGATGTAAGTGGGTTTATAAACTCAAATACAAATCTGACGGAACGCTTGAACGGCATAAGGCTCGATTAGTGGCTCTCGGTAACAAACAGATTGAAGGGGAAGACTATGACGAAACATTCGCACCAGTGGCTAAGATGGGTACCGTTCGACTGTTTTTAAATGTTGCTGCAGGCAAGGGTTGGCCTGTCCATCAAATGGATGTGTACAACGCCTTTCTCCACGGCGACCTCGACGAAGAGGTATATATGAAGCTGCCACCGGGATTCCACACCTCAGACAGTTCAAAAGTTTGTCGTCTGAATAAATCACTTTATGGTTTGAAACAAGCACCGAGATGCTGGTTCGCGAAACTTCAGACAGCGCTAAAAGATTACGGGTTTGAACAGTCTTTTTCAGATTACTCTCTATTTACTTTTGCAAAGTCTGATGTGCATCTCAACGTTTTAGTCTATGTTGACGACATGATTATCTCTGGAAGCTCTCTTGAAGTTATTACGGCTTTCAAGACTTATCTATCTTCATGCTTTCACATGAAAGATCTCGGTGAGCTGAAATATTTTTTGGGCATCGAAGTGGCTCGAAATAAAACGGGTATCTACATGAGTCAAAGGAAGTACGCCATGGACATCATTGTTGAAACAGGAATGTTGGGATCAAAACCAGTGGCATTCCCGCTAGAACAGAATCATAAGCTCGCTCTGTCCGACTCACCAAAACTATCCGCACCTGAACGATATCGTCGTCTCATTGGCCGACTTATTTATCTCGCTGTGACAAGACCGGATTTGGCTTTCTGCGTCCATGTTCTCGCTCAGTTCATGCAAGAACCTCGTGAAGACCATTGGCAGGCAGCATTACGAACTGTTCGTTATCTTAAAGGATCTCCGGGTCAAGGAATCCTGTTACGCTCCGACACAGATTTTCAGATAACGGGATGGTCAGATTCTGATTGGGCGAGTTGTCCGTTAAGTCGTCGTTCTGTCACAGGCTGAAGCAGAATACCGCGCACTAGCTGACCTTACGTCTGAACTTCGTTGGCTAATTCGTGTTCTTCGGTCCCTCGGTGTACCTCATGACAACCCAATGCAAGTCATGTGTGACAGCAAATCAGCTATCCACATCGCCAACAATCCTGTCTTCCACGAAAGAACGAAACATATCGAAAATGATTGTCATTTCGTCAGGGATTACTACTTACTCAAAACCATCAGTCTCAATCATGTCTCAAGTGAAGCACAGTTGGCTGACATATTCACCAAACCACTGGGTCGTCAAGCTTTCGACTACTTCAGAAACAAGTTAGGCATACATAACTTGCATGCTCCAACTTGAGGAGGGGTATTGAAGATTCTCATGGTCAAAGCAAATCACTGCAATCACTCCACAATATTAGTAATGTATATCCTGTAATCTTCTTCTTTAGACAACTATTTACTACACCTTTGTAATATAAAATCCATCGATGATTGACTGTAATACACACAGAAAATTTTCTTCGATTGCTTTCTTCTCCTTTGAGATTTTACAGAGTTAGGTTTTTATGATCCACAAAGAACAATCCGTAATTGGGAAATAATGCCAAAAGATACTGTATATTCACAAATTACCAAACAACATACTTGTTCCCTTCAAATTCATTACAGATTTAATTACTATTTTCTCCTTAAAGATACATACATAAAAAAAAACACAGATAGTTCCAATTTCCAAGCATCTCTCGACTTGAGAATAATCCCAAATGTGTACCATCTCAGTTCGACTGACTCAAATCCTTAAACATGCGGGGCCTAATCTAGAATTTTGCATCCAGATTCAGCATCCATATGCAGATTCTAAAGTGTCCAAACGAACAACATCTTATTATTTGCATCCAGATGTAGCGCCTTAATGCAAAAACGAATATGGCTATAGCTAGTATAATATATTATTAAACGCAAAAAGTTAGTATTAGTAGATTAATGATGTTTTTTAAACTATATTTTTAACTAGTTCATAGTATATAGCGGAATCACTTTTTAAACGAAGTAAAAAGATAATTAATTTTTGTTTTCTCAATTAGGTTATTGGACATGAACATAAGGATTCAACAAGCAAGAATTGGCATAAGACCACGGTCAAACGTTGGCACATAGGCAATTCGGAACAGCCGTATATTTAGTACATATAATCCATAGTTTTCAGACACATCAAGATTTTCCTATTCACCATCACGAACTGTTCATGGAGCTGTAAGACCTGCACATCCAAATGAAAATTATTAAAGTGACTATATAGGACTGATTGTTTTAAACACTAATTTCTGAGTTTGAATTTTCGTGAGAAAATTGTTAGAAATCTTACATCAGAAGTGTGATGGACTTAAATAATATATATGGGACATAAACTATCAATCCACTTATTACCAATTAGTTTTAAGTAAAAAATCCATTAGACTTAACATAAGTATAGTGGCTTAAGTAGAGTTTATTTACCGATCCTAGAGTTCGAAATAGAAAGGAAGAACCATCATCATTGAAGTGTAATGGAATCTAAATTAATATATACATGACATATGCCAATACACGTTTTACAAAAAAAATTTGAGTTAGAATGCCACAAAACATAACTTTTTTCTATGATGACTTAAATCTCGAAATGTACTGTTAAGGGACTCTTTCGTAGACTCAACTGAAAAGTCATAGACTAAAGATATCTCGTGGTACGGTATCCTATTGGGGTTTAAATGGTTTTGGGACAGTGTAAATATAGGTTTTAAGGGTTTGTAAACATTATTATTCACACATTAAAGAAAAAAAACTCAAGACGGGTATATTTGGTCCCAAAACAAAAAAAACTCTAGACATGTATTTGCTTCAATTCGTTTTTCTCTCTAAAGGTTTCAAATGCTTCTTTTTATTTTCTCGCGATTTCACAACATTAACAAAAACAAATTAAAAAATAAAAAGAACTTAACTTTTTAAAAATATTTTTCAGTTTCTCATTAAATTTTCTTACAAAATCTAGACGCAAATGTCAAATATAAACATAATTTCTCTCCATTCCCATTGGTGTTTACGGTTATAATTATAAAAAAAATAAACATGGTAGTTTTATTTAGAAAGACATGTAAACAAATAAACAACCGAGACCAAGATATATATGCATATATATGGTAACGACTCGGATTACTAATTGTGATTGATTGCTATATATACACTTACTTCCACACTTTGTACCGCGAGCTACTGGTCGACCGCATTGACGGATAACCCCAATAGCATAGCTAACATCATTGGCATTGACGAGAGCCGCAAGCTGCGGGGTTATAATAGAACAAACGCACCGTATAGGAGTCCTCCTGATTCTAAGACAACATTCAGGGGTTGGAGACAGCCTCAAGATCAACCTCTTGCACGTGTTCAGTAATATGCGACGTTGCGCATGGCAGTAGCTCTCTGCAGCCACCATTTCAATAGTAAAACAGGAAATCAACATGAATAGGATCAGTGACATCAACATAGCTCTCTTTTCCTCCATTTTCTCTTAGTGACTTTTTAAAGTTTGATACTGAGAAAATATCCTTCCTTATTTATAAAGACAAACTTCACAAAAATGCCCTTGTTTTTCCAATAATTACAACTCTGACTTATCATTAATTGTGTTCAACTTTGAAAAAAGTCGTGATGATAACAATGGCAACATAACCAGTGGCAAACTAGGACTTAACCCGCGATTTAGCGCTAGAAAATTTGTTTTTATTTAAATATTATAACATGTCTAATTCATGCATGATTATAGATAGAGTTGTCAAACATAATAATTTGTCTATTTCAACCGTTTTGCAGTAGACTAAAATATTATTCGGGCTAACCCGTAAACCCTAATCTTGAAAACATAAATATATTATGCACCGTTTAATGACTCTAGTTTTGTGATTAGTTTACGAACTCTTAAAAAAATCAATTTTTTTGTTTCTAACTTTTTATAAAATTAGTAAAATATTTTTCAACTTTTATTTTGATATAAAATCAAATAAAATATAATAAACTATAGTGAAAAATATATCAAGATTTCGAATATATTTTTTTCTTTGAATATATATGCATATGGATTGATTATTATTTAAAAATATATAGTAGATAACATTTTTAATGCAAAAATATACTTTCCATATTTTTATCATTAATTGTAAAAGACAATTATATCATTTCTTATTCCAATTATTCGTTGTTATTTGTAATGACATTTCATGTAATAATTTACAAAACAAAGTTTATTTTCAAAAATGCCTTCTTAAATAATATTATTGAAATATTAATTTTATTGTCGGTGCTATTCGACGAAAACATATAATTATATGTCATCATAATATCCGATGCACTATGTCGTTATTGTACTCTTTATGCAAAAGTTACCCAAAGTTCGAAAATAGTTGAATTAATTGAACGCAACAACCTATTTGGTGAAAATACGTACTATGCTACAGTTTGATTAAAGCTTTAGTGGACCGATGAAAAATAAATATAGCTTTTTAGAAAGATAGGGTTAAATTAGATGGTTGACTTGTGCCCATGTAATGAGTATCGAAAATTATTAAATTTTTATTTAGTTTAAGATCATGGTTTATGTATAGACTATTAATAACAAAAATATTTTTGTATGAAATAATATAATCCAAATCATGACACAATATGCCTCCATTATACATTCTCACGGTATAAGTATATCTAGAATTTCGCGATCAAAATCGTTCCGGCAAAGGGAGTAACGTGTGCGAGAAGAAAGAGTGTTTCGTAAATCATTTACACAAAATAACGTTTACGTAAATATGACATGGAACTCGAATTGGACACTTTCAGCCTCTTTGGTTTAGGAGAAGCAAAATTTCCATTGGACTTTTTGACTTACAAAAGTCTTCATATGGATGATTCAATGCGGCGTGAATTAAGGGTTTCCATGAAAGAGACAAATGATAAAAAATCAAAATGAGCAAATTACATATAATATCTTGATACCATACACACTGTAGGATTAGGACTTTAGGAGTTAATCCCATAACCGTCAAAGACGTTTATTACAAAACCATCAACGTGTTATTGGAGAACGCTGATGGTGGCCGGCGGACTTGGGCAAAAGATGCTCTTTTTCACCGTCCGGTCAAGAAGAAGGTAATTTAACATTGAAGTCCAGTTTTAACTTTGAAAAAGAGTTATTCGTTATCTTGCTGTCTGGTTAAAATCCCTAGTGTCGTGTGAGAGTGTTTGTTCAGGTGCAACGAAGTGCAAAAGTGATAAAAATAAAAATGACCAAATTACAGCTAATATCTTGATACCACAGACACTGTAGGATTAGGACTTTAGGAGTTAATCCCATACGTTAACCGTCAAAGACGTTTATTACAAAACCATAACTAGAAAATTACAAAACAAAAACGTGTTATTGGAGAACGCTGATGGTATAGTGATCCAAAGTTTGATTGATGAATCTATAATATGTCTTACTAATGAATTTTTTTTTTTTTTGGGGGCAAATGTCTTACTAATAATTATAGATAGAATTGTCAAAGCGGGCTAACGAACTCTTGAAAAATAAATTTTCTCTTGTGTCTAACTTTTTATAAAAGTAGTAAAATATTTTTTTCAAATATATGTTTGATATATACTCAACTAATATAACAAACTAATTTCATATTATTTAGTAAAATGACTATAACATCTATTTTTAAAATTAAAAACTAATATTTTGACTCACGAGATATGTTTTTGAAGACATTTAACAATTATAATCCTAATCCACCCCAAGGCAAAACAACTTATGTCCAATCCACATGTTATTAGTCCGAATTAGCGCTTTTAATTATATAATATGATTTAGTTATAGAAAATAATTGAAAATACTACAAAATATTGAATATATTTAATTAGTAGATTGCTTTTAAAGATAAATAGTATAATATATTGATCAACATGATATGTGTAGATTTTGCATCATTTTTACTTAGTTTTTATACTAGTTTTCATTCATCTGTGCATTCTTTTCATCATCATTCATGTATTTCAGTCTAGATTTATCTAACTTGTATCCAAATTTGAACTTAATCCATCTGTGGGAAGTTCTTCAACGAATATCAAACTTATGACTTCTCTGCATGATTCTGCATCTCCATATGGTCATTTTCACCCAAAACGACTTATTTTCTCCCAAAGTGACCTAAAACCTGAAAAACTCGATAAATGACGAAAAGACTCTAAAAACACTTTGACTAGATAAAAGACACAAAAACAAATGTTAAAAACCGGTAAAAACACGATTTATCAACTCCCACAGACTTAGTCTTTTGCCTGCCCTCAAGCAAACTGAAAACCAAGAATAAGGAAAGAGGTTTGAAAACGCGGAGACAATTGCCTTCTATTTAGAACACTACAATGATCCTACAACTTAGTAATCCACATATTGTCAAACCAACTCCAGATCGAACCACCATGTCCTTCTCTACAAGCATCGCCGCTTTACAAGATTCAACCCACAATCTCATAGAATAATCAAAAAGCCATCATTGCTTGATCTCATCAAAAAGGTCATTGTGCGAAGAACCTTCAAGACTCTTTCCCTTTCGATACCATGACAAGTCAACCTTCACACCTTATGGTATTTTCTCTCTCCCCAGACTTGTTCATTTGATGCTTAATCTCTTTTTTTTTCTTTCTCGAAGGAATAGGTGAATAATAGCATCACAAGAAATTTTCCTAGCCTCACCTATAACCAGAGCTTCCAAGACAAATAATGGCATTATCGGAAATTTTCCAAGCCTTGTCATTGGGTTTTTTATTTTTATTTTATTTTTTTAGAACATGGAGAGGAAAACCATACATTCACACATGTTGTCTTTGTCAGATACAAATAATGAGTCAAGATCTGAAGACACCAATCACAACGATGAGGTAAAAGGAAGAGCCATTATTTGTCTATGATTAACTCTATGTAATTCTCTATTCTTATAGATCCGTTTCAGTGATTCATGAAAATCCCTTGAAACCCTATAAACCTAATTATGAAACTACTCACTCATAGATGTTGAGAAAACACAGAGAGATGAAAAGAATTGCATAATAAGATTAGAAATTGAAAACAGGGTTCAGAAATCTTCTCAGAGTATGCAAGTCAGAAATTCGTTTCCCCAAAGCGTGAGATGTGAAATTCTGTAGAAATATAAAGCGTAGCCTTAGAAAGTGGCTTCAAATAAGTATAACTAGGTCTCCAGTCGTTCATGGTCAAAATAAATGAAAACCAAATTTTCCTTTTCTTCTGCGTCGATAAACAGGTCGATATGGGTGCGGATCGATCGATCAAAAATCTTCTTGGAAATCTTGAAGATCGATCGATCGAAATGGTTCATGTTCTTCCTTTCTGCACATGATTCTTCTGCTCGCTAGACTGGACAGTCTTCACGAAAACTGACATACATTTTGATCACACCGTTGTAATGGCCTCAAACCACTTCCAAATGAAAGATAATTCATTCTTCTAACATGTATTTAAATTTGAGCTCAATCCATCGGTGGAAATTTCTTCAACGAATGCCAAATTTCTGACATCTCTACATGATTTTGCATCTCCATATGCTCATTCTTACCCAAAACGGCTCATTTTCTCCCAAAGTGACCTAAAACCTGAAAAGACTCGATAAAGGACGAAAAAACTCTAAAACGACACTTTGAATCGATAAAAAAACACAGTTTATCAACCATCTTTCTTACTCTCTTTCTACCAAAGTGCCTCTAAAACGACATATATGTCGTGTATCTCTTTTTCTTATGACCCAACATCACTTAACCACTTTTCCTCATGTTTTCCGATGCTTTCTGGTTTTTGACGTCTCAATCCCATAGTAATTGATCGTGCTAAACCAAAACGTTCTAACAATTATTGCATATTGAGGTTTAATCAATTACTCAAAGAACATGTTTCTAAAGTTGAGCATTATCATTTAGATCATATTGTGGTTCAGTTTGGGAGAAAACTCATTAACTAATATTCAAAAGTTAACTTCAATATGGTTCTGGTTCGATTTGATAAAACATCTTAGTTAAGGGTGATTTACATAATAAGCCACATTTTGTCTTTTTCTTACACAATAAGCCAATTTCAACTATTAGTGTACTTATTCCACTATTCCTTTTTCTAAATCCGAAGTTGCTTCGTATGGTCATGGATGCAAGGTCTTGGATGAGTCAACAAATCAAAAATCTGAGTAAAATAATTATTAACCCACCTACTTTGTTTTCTATTTTTTTATAATGTGAAAGACATAAAATAAGCTTTGTAAGAAAGTGTTGAAAGAGGCTTATTGTGTAATAAGAAAATGTAAAAGTGATTTATTGTGTAATTGTTTCCTTAATTAACTATATATATTTTCTCAACAAAAAATAAATAAATTTAGTTTGGTTTACTTTGGTACGTATATAGAAGTAAAACCACTATTCATTTCGATTCTGTTTTGTGTGGTTTGATTTTAGTTGGATTGGTTTGATTTGGCTGATTTGCCTACTACCCTTTACTTATATCATGCATTAGGAACTAACTGTTACACGTTTGCTATATTATTGTTAAGTTTGATAGTCATGACACTAAAAGCAGTCTTCTACTTGGTTTCATGAGGAAATACTGAAAATGTCTAAACCCTTTTTTGCATTGTCTTCTAGAAGATTCCACAAAATCTATCAATGATGGAACACAAGGAGACAATAACAACAAATAGTATTATATGGATCATGAGAGAAAGAAGAATCGTCAGAGACGTAGAGATTCATCTTTACCAAGCTAAACCCGGTTTATGACATTAACAATTGCACCTAATAGTCTCATAAGAGGTAGACAAGTGAGTTCTAACAATCAACTCTTCTTCCATATAGTTAGTTTAATAATTTGTACTCTTATTACTTATGCTCTGTTTAAATATTTTTCAGTATACCTTTCATTGCCATTTAGAGAGAAAATGGTATGACCAAACCTAGGCTAATAACTATGGTAGGAAAATGGTGCAAAATGGTCGGTTAATCTTTGAGGGGAAGGCTTAGGATGATCACTGTCTTTGGAAAAAGGCTGGAAAGAGTTTGCTAAAGAAAATGGTTTAAAGCCGGGTGAATTCTTCACACTAAAGTTAGTATGAGCAAACAAAATTCCTATGCTAAGTTTGTTCTACACACATAGTGATAGAAAGCATATAATAACACTACAAGAAAACAGAAGCTTTACCGACGGCCATAATTCCGTCGGAATCCGACGAACTTATTATCCGTCGGAAATTCGTCGGACACTTGTGACGGATTTTCGACGGCTTTCCGAGAAATGATGATGTTGCCGACATACTGCCGACGGATTTTCTGACGACGGCCATCCGTCGGAAATTTCCGACGGCTTTCTGACGGATGTCCGACAGATGGTGAATTTTCCGATATCCTTGCCGACATCCTTGCCGACATCGATAATATCTACTTTAAGTCCGTCGGAAAATGCACAAATTTTTCCTTATAAAAACGTTTCCACCCCTCATTTATAATCACAAGAAAAAAAATCTCTCTTATCTAATTCCTTACAGAAATGTCTTCTTCAAATCCTTATAATTATTTTCGATCATGGATGGACAAGCCTCATCAAATTCTGGATACGGGCCTAGTTACGGAGGAATTCAAAGAAGGTCTGCATGAATTCATGGCATTTGCGGGTATGCAGAAGAAAGCATAAAAAAACGGTAAAATCTACTGCCCTTGTACCAATTGTGGGAATCGTAGATTTATCGTGATAGATGAAGTATGGTAACACTTGTATTGTCATGGGTTTATGCCGGGTTACAAGATTTGGTATTATCACGGAGAAAATGATACAATGGTGGATAATTATGCTAGTACTAGTGAACATTATATTGGGGATAACGCTAGCTTAGAAGAACCCGCAATGGAAGTACAAAGTACTGTAGGTCATGTTCAGATGGTGAACGATGCATTTCGTGAAAGTATACCATCGGTTGCTGAGTATGGAGATAGAGGAGAACCTAACTTAGAAGCTCGGAGATTCTTTGATATGTTAGACGCTGCTAAACATCCGTTATATGATGGGTGTAGAGGTGAACATTCCCCTTTATCAACTGCAACTAGGATGATGGGTATAAAGACGGATTTCAATTTGAGTGAAGAGTGCGTAGATGCAATCGCAGATTTTGTGAAAGACATTTTGCAAGAAGATAATCTTGCACCGGCATCATACTATGAGATACATAAACTTGTTCAAGGTCTAGGACTGCCGTATCAGATGATAGATGTATGCATATACAGTTGTATGCTCTACTGGAGAGAGGACGCAGACCGTTCGACATGCCGTTTTTGTCGCAAACCTCGGTATAAGAAAACAGGTGGAAGAGTGCCAGTGCCATATAAACGGATGTGGTATTTGCCGTTAACAGAGATATTGAAGAGGTTATATCAGTCAAAGCGCACAGCGGGAGCAATGAGATGGCATGCAGAGCATACAACAGATTGACAAATCGCCCATCTGTCAGACGCAGGAGCATGGAAACATTTTCAATCAATGTATCCCAGCTTTGCATTTGAGGCGAGGAACGTATACCTTGGATTATGTACCGATGGTTTCAACCCTTTTGGGAAGCACGACAGACAATATTCTTTGTGGCCAGTAATTGTAACACCTTACAATTTGTCGCCATCTTTGTGCATGCTAAGGGAGTTCTTGTTCCTTAGCATTCTCGTTCCTGGACCAGAGCATCCGAAGAGATCACTCGATGTGTTTTTGCAGCCATTGATTTATGAGCTGCGAATGTTATGTGACCAAGGTATTGAAGCGTTTGATGTTTCTTGTCACCAGAATTTCATCATGCGGTCGGTACTTATGTGGACCATTAGCGATTTTCCAGCATATGGCATGTTATCAGGATGAACAACGCACGGAAGGTTATCGTGCCCGTACTGTCAAGATAACACTGATGCGTTCCAATTGAAGCACGGACGCAAAACGTCTTGGTTTGATTGTCATAGACAATTCCTACCTAGTGATCATCCTTATCGTCGGAGCACCACATTGTTTAGGAAGAACCGTAAAGTATTTGATGGTCCACCTCCTGAGTTAGATGGTGAGTATTTGTTGACTCAGTTCAGAGATTTTGGTGCAGAGAGGACCTTTGATTGTGGTGGTAACAGGCATCATTCTATTGATGGTTGTGGCAACGTTCATAATTGGCACAAGATGAGTATTTTCTGGGATTTACCTTATTGGAAGGACCATCTCTTGAGGCATAATTTGGATGTCATGCACATTGAGAATAATTTTTTCGACAACATTATGAACACCGTTCTCAATGTCCAAGGGAAGACGAAGGACAATCTGAAGTCTAGATTGGACTTGCCAGACATTTGTTCTCGTAGAGCACTACATGTGACAGGGAACGGGAGGCCTCCGGTTCTGGCTTTT
Organism: Eutrema yunnanense; assembly: GCA_002933935.1. Lineage (NCBI taxonomy): Eukaryota > Viridiplantae > Streptophyta > Magnoliopsida > Brassicales > Brassicaceae > Eutrema > Eutrema yunnanense. The sequence goes on along the minus strand of PKML01012401.1, from coordinate 14,684 downwards.
TGTTTGGATGAACCTTCAAAGGCCGAGTTTTTTTACTGGATTACCGAAAGTGTTAGATTCCCGGACGGATACGCATCTAACCTTCGGAAGTGCGTTGATCATGGAGAAGGGAAGTTTACTGGGATGAAGAGTCATGATTGCCATGTGGTGATGCAGCGCCTCCTTCCATTTGCCTTTGCATGTCTTCTACCACGTAATGTCCACGAAGCAATTGCAGGTACAATCATTAAATTATTTTGTTAATACTTTACATAATATATACTTTAGTATTTAATTATTCATTTGTTATCCATATTTTGCAGGGATTGGTGCCTTTTTCCGAGATATATGTTCTCGCTCTCTTACATCAGACGGTATCCGCAATCTTGGGGCTAATATACCTGTAATCCTTTGCAATTTGGAGAAGATATTTCCTCCCTCATTCTTTGATGTTATGGAACATCTAACAATTCATCTCCCTCGAGAAGCAGAGCTTGGGGGCCCGGTTCAGTACCGTTGGATGTATCCTTTCGAACGGTATATGTTACATCTAAAGAAGAAGGTGAAAAATTTGAGTAGAGTGGAGGGTTCTATCGTCGCACAGACCATCAATGAAGAAACCTCACATTTTGCCGAGTCCTACTTTCCATCACAAGTCAAAACAAAGAGTCGTAGAGCAGCTCGACATGATGACGGAGGTGTACTACCTTTCTATCCGGTCGATGTACCTCATATATTTTTAGAGATTGGACGACTTAGTGGAAAAGGCAAGAAGAGGAGACTTTCACCACAAAAGCGAGAGCATTTGCATATGTATATTCTCACAAACTGCGACGGAGTTGATGAATATGAGAGGTATTATATTGAACCAAATTATTAATTACTTATTGGGTTCTTGATTATATATATGTACTAACCTTTTTATTGCTTCAATCTCACAGGATGTATATGGCTTATCAACGTTTTGCATTTCCGGACAAAACAGAGGACGAGCTAATCGAGCTCAAACAGGATGAGTTCAGACGTTGGTTAAGAGATTATGTAAGTGAAAGACATAAAATAATTTTTTGGTAACAATAAATGATAATTCTATTTTCCCAACATTTTAAGATCCATTTTGCTATAGTTTTGATGTGAAACAAGAAATCTAAAAAAAAAAAAACAAGAAATCTAAACATATGAAATCCTGATCGACGTGGACATGAAAACGTGGATAATTGTGAGTGGACAAATGGAAATCTCGTATTATTAGTGTGGATGGTCATGTGTAGATAGTAATTTATATGCAAATATCAAGAACTACATCCACATATGACCATCAGCAAATTACTATCCACACAACCATCCACACAAATAATACGAGATTCCCATATGTCTACACACAATTGTCCACGTTTTCATGTCCACGTCGATCTGGATTTCATATTTTTAGATTTCTTATTTATTTTTTTTTCACATCAAAACTATAGCAAAATAGATTTTAAAATGTAGAAAAATAAAATTATCATTCATTGTTACCAAATAAATTGTTTTATGTCTTTTACATTATTAAAAAATAGAAAACAAATTAGGTTGGGTAATAATTTTTTTTCCCAGATTCTTGACCATCCACGACCTTGCATCCATGACCATGCGGGCAATTTCCGATTTACAAAAAAGCAAAGTGAAGCATTGGGTAGTTTGATATTTTACTCTCACAAAAGTACTCCAAGAGTTGAAAATGGCTTATTGTGTAATAAGAAAGTGTAAAAGTGGCTTATTGTGTAATTGTTTCTACATAACATAATTAATATTTTAAAATTTTCTAAACTATAGTAAAGATCTTTCTTTTTTAAAACGCAAATAAGATGCAATTTCATGTGAATTTGTGGTGGTGCAAGTATCATTGAGTGGCTAGAAAGAAGGTTGTAGGGATATAAATTAATTCATCAGTTTTGTTGTGGTTTGCTCAATCTTTACCATTAAAGATTTCAGAATATTCATTAAATTGAATATATAAACCAATATTATTATCATCAAATCATAATAGAGTAGTTATATAGAAAAATTAAAATGAATGAAATAAAAACTATACCATTAAATTTGCTAACTTGGGAAAACCTAAAGAAATATGTTGTAATGTTTGATAGTCGAAAATTACCATGATAAGTCATATTTGTTAGTTCTCTTGGCTAAAAAAACAATATATGAAAGATATATGCAAATTCAGCAACAACAACAAATATGATATATTATGGCGATTGTTTCCTCAAAGTGTATCAAACGAAGACATATTTACTAAATTTACAAATAATATCTATGATGTATTGATATTTTAGCCAAGAAATAGTACATTTTTACCAAGCCAAAGCGGTTTATGACATTAAATATTGCACCTAACAACCTTACAAGAGGTTAACAAGTGAGTTTTAACAATAAACTCTTCTTCCATAGGGTTAGTTAGTTTTATATTTTGTACTCTTATTAATTATGCTATTCACTTTCATATTTTTAATACCTTTCCCTGCCATTCATGAGAGAAAATAGAATCACCAAACCTGGTTGATAAGTATGGTAGGCAAAGATGGTGCAAAATGGTTGGTTATGGGGAAAGTTTAGGAAGATTGTATTTGAGAAAGGGCTTGAAAAGTTTGCTTAAAGCCGGGTGAGTTCTTCACATTGGAGTTAGTATGGGAAAACGGGATTCATATGCTCAATTTATTCTACACGGATAGTGTGATAGAAAGCATATACGATAGTGTTCAAAAGTAAATGAGAAAACGTTTTTTTCCACATAATCTAGCAATGGAAACAAAACCAAGCGAAGATGAATTACTCCTCTCATCTATGTTGTTCTTGTGTTTCTTGGTTTTGTTTCCGTTGTTAGGTTATGTGGAAAAAGTTTTTTTTTTTTGGCTGGCTTTGAACCCTTTACACTACAAGAAAACATGCTATTTCCGACGGCAGAATCCGTCGGAAAATGCCTTTTATGACGGATTTCCGACGGATTTCAGCTATCGGTTACAGATCGTCGGAAATGTGATTCTTGTCGGAAATCCGTCGGAATTTTCCGACGGATTCTAGGCGTCGGAAATCCGTCATAAATTTCCGACGGAAAACCGACGGCCTAATTTCCGACGGCATTTCCAACGGATCTTTGATCAGAAATTCCGTCGGTTGGCCGTCGGGTATTTCCGACGGAAAAATTTCCGACGAATAATTGATCGGAAGGTTGTGTCGGAAGTCCGGCGGATGTTCGTCGGAAAAAGGGTCTGACGGATTTCCGACGGTAACGGTTTCGACGGATAATTTTCGACAGATCTCCGACGGATAAAGAATAAATTATATTTTAATATTTATTAATCATATTTAATTAAATTTTATTTATTTAATTAATTTTTTTTGTTTGAAATTTATAAATTAGAAATATAAATTTGATAAATAATAAATATTAAAATTCATTAAACAAAATTAAAAATTCATTACACATTAAAAAAAATTGTTCAAAAAAAAAAACCATAAGATAAAATATTTAAACGGTTGGAGAGTCCTCGGAGTCGTCGTCGTCGGGATTATTATCCCGAAACATATGCGGAAAACATTTATGCATCATCTTCTCCAACGAGGAGAACTTCTTATTGGTAGACTGTTGCTCCGTCCGTAGCTCTTCGACCTGGTGGTCACGGTCTTTCACCATTTGGGTGAGCTTCTCGATCTCTACCCGGTACTCCGAAGGATAACGAGGAAGCGAGGAAGAAGATTCCTGGGTCGGAAGGGTGCCTAACCCAGCGAATCGACCTTTCACTTGCCGGGTTTGCTGCGAATAATTATAAACGTTAATAATTAAATAACGAAAATAAAAAGAAAACGAAATGAAATTAAAACTTACCTCAAGTACAATCTGGTTTATCTCTTCCCGGGATAACGAGTTCGAGGACGTCGATCCGTCGATAGTGAGCTGCGATATTGAAACTTCACGGTCCAGCTTCATCTTCTTGCTCTTCTCTATAACATCCCGCATCCCCAAGTCATGTATCTGACCGATTTTCTTATTGGTGTGCCTTTGTTCGATGACTTTAAGATAATCGGGTTCGTAACCAGATTCTTTCGCCTGGGAAAATTTGTTAAGTTAAATAAATATAAAAAACAAAATTAGTAATAAAAATTTGAAATTAAACTTACCATTTCCATCGCTTCTCGTTCGATGGTCTTTGCGTCCCCGTTGTGGATGTAGACCCCTTTCCCTCCTCGTTGGCTTTTTCGGTTCTTCGACTGTTGGTCGGAGGTCTTTTTCGTCGCATGCTTACTCCAGTACTCGCAGAAGCCCTTCCAGACGTCGTCGTCAAGGTCCTTCGGCTTGTCTTTGTTGTACTTCCACTTCTGCTTCCACTCGTACATGTGCTTCGAGTACGAGTTTGCGGCATACTTGTCGAATGTGTCAATAACTTTGCGCGTATGATGAGAGTCCCACGTGAACTTTTACTACATTTTTTTAAAAAAATATGTTACATTTCAAAAAGAAAAATCGACAAAATAAAGTAAAAAAAGAATAATAAATCAATAAATAACTTACGGCGAAAGTCCGGTGCCACACGTCGTTCTCCTCGGCAGGCATGTCCGAATACTTCTCGTACGGTTTATCCAACATGTTGTGGAGCATCCGTAATATCGCCTTGGTGATCTCAGTCGACAGGTTAAACCTGAAAACATTATAAAAAGATATAAATATGTTAAGTTTAAAAAACTAAATAAATTGAAGTAATATACAAAATTTATCTTACCAAGTCCCGTTATCAAACTTCGGGTCGAGTCGGATGCAATGGCCCCGGTTCGGCTGCTGGATTAGCTCCTTGATCCGAAAGTTGCTCCGAACAGCGGATTGCTCGGAATCCGGGATACGAGTTCCCGAGCTCGTTGGTCCCAGAGGCGTACACCGAGAACGGCGTCCTTGGTTACCGCCTCCCAACTGAAGTACGTCCTCGTGATCGATGCGGAAAACCGTAAAATCGTTAGTAAATTAACAAAAATTTCAAAATTTACCAAAAATTTTGAACTTTTCCCAAAAAAATTTCCAAAAAATTCAAATTTTCCGAGAAATTCAAATTTTCCGAAAAATTCAAAAATTTGGGAAATTTGTAATTCCCAAAAAATTATAAAAAAACATTTATTTGAAAACATTTTTACTATGTACAAATATTTTAAAAATGTTTTTATTACTTAAAAATAACGTTTTAATTACTAAACATATATTCTAAAAACGTTTTTAATATATACAAATAATTAAAAAACGTTTTTATTACTAAAACAATATTGTAAAAACGTTTTTAATATAGAAAAATATTTTAAAAACGATTTATTACTAAAGCAATATTGTAAAAACGTTTTTAATATATACAAATATTTTAAAAACGTTTTTATTACTAAACAAATATTGTAAAAACGTTTTTAATATATACAAATATTTTTAAAACGTTTTTATTACTAAACAAATACTGTATAAACTTTTTTAATATATAAAATTTTTAAAAACGTTTTTATTACTAATTAAATATTGTAAAAACGTTTTTAATATATAAAAATATTTTAAAAACGTTTTTATTACTAAAGAAATATTGTAAAAACGTTTTTAATATATACAAATATTTTAAAAACGTTTTTATTACTAAAACAATATTTTAAAAACGATTTTAATATATACAAATATTGTACAAACGTTTTTATTAATAAAAAATATTTTAAAAGCGATTTTAATATATTAAAATATTTTGAACAACGTTTTTAATATATAAAAATAATTAAAAACGTTTTTATTATTTGAAAAATTCAATTGTAATTGTCTAAATACTTAAAAAAATATTTAGAAACGTGTTTAAAAAATCAAAAATTTGTTTTCTAAATCTAACAATTCTAAATCAACAATCTAATCACATAAACCCTAACACTAATATTATTCTACATAACAAATTCTATTCTAACCACCTAACAATACACATAAATTGAATTCTAATAACCTAACTAATATATTCCCTAAAATCTAACCAGATCTAAAAAAATTAAAGGAATTGATGAAACTTACATGGTTTTGAGAAGAGAGAGTTGAGGAATTGAAGGGAGAGCNAGAGGGAGAGAGAGAGAGAGAGAGAGAGAGAGAGAGAGAGAGAGAGAGAGAGAGAGAGGAGAGAAATGAGGAAAGAAACTTACGCTTTTGTCGATATATATCGATGTCCGTCGAAAAGCCGTCGGATTCTGAAAAATAATTTTATTTACGCGGTTGATATTCCCGCGGTCTCGAAAAAGGTATATTCTTTGCATGTTTGTCGATTGGCCAGTCAACAGGCGCGTGTCATATTCGCCAGATCCGTCAGAAATTTCCGACGGATTGAAATTTCCGACGGATTTAGGGTATATTTCGGGTTTAGGGTTTATGGTCTTTTTATATGATTTAGGGACCCCTAATTGACATGTTTCATTCAAACTATATCATAGTCATCAATATTAAAGACTGTGCATGAGTTTATAACTTATACAACATCAAAACCTATCATTTCACATAAATCAACTTATATCTTATACTATAATTTATACAAACAATTCCATCATATTTTATAAATTCTATATAACACATTTTTTTTGAAAAGTTCAACCTATTGTATATACATCATACAAGTGTTTGTAAACAATTTCCACAAAAAAAAAACCTATACCCTATACCCTAAACAACATATTTGCCAAATCCATCTGAAATCCGTCAAAAATTTACCCCGGCTAAAAATGAATCCCTCGGCTAAAACTGAATCCTAGTTTTATCCGGGGTAACTGAGGCCGTCGGAAAATTCTGACGGAATTCCGACGGATTAAGTTACCCCGACTAAAACATAATATGTCGGATTATTCTTAGCAATTTTTTTTTTTGATTTTCGCTTTTGTTACACTTCGTAAATCAAATGTCTAAGTTTATAAAACTTTCACATAACTAATATATTACACATTACAATTCTAGTTCAAATATAGGTACATATTGCTCAAATGCAAAGTTTTTAATTAAAACTACTCTGAATCCGATGATGAGTAATCTGATTCTTCTGAATTGGAAGTTTCCCCAAATTCGTCAAATTCTTCTTCTGAATCCTCAAATACCCGATCGTCTGCCTGTATGGTGAAATCAACGACAAGGTCGACCTCAAGGGAATGCTCGATTGAACCCAAACCTACAGAGCTTTGTTGGAGGGGTTCATGATCAGACATCCCATGAACTCTACCTCTCGGGTTTATCGATGTGACTGTAACCCACGGGTCTTGCTTGTTTTTCACCCGAGGATAGGGAATGTAGCATACCTACACCATGTAAAACTTTAACCACGGGAATGCAACAATACTAAATTTCTCAATTAACGTAAAAGAAAAAACAAACCTGGTCTACTTGTGATGCAAGTACAAATGGCTCGTATTTCTGGAGTTTCCTTCTGCTATGTAATGATGTAACACCAAATTGATCGTGTCGCACACCGCTTCCTACTAATGGGTCGTTCCAGTCGCATAAAAATGCAACGCATCTTAGACCGAGCATTCCCGGGTACTGAACATCAAAAATCTCACGTACGACACCATAGTATACAAGATCACCAGACTGAGTTGATACACCGTAATCTGAATTTGTCGCACTCCTATCATCCCGAAGAATCTTAAAAGCGTACCCCCGTGTGCTATACATCACATGTGACTGCACGGTTGCTAGTGGAAATCGCACAATTTCTTCTAACCACGTGGGAAATGTTTGTCCGTTAGCCTTCTCTGTCGTGACCTGCACAAATAAAATAAAAAAATGTCAAATAAATCATTCATTACATATGATGATAGTTAAAAAAAGGCAATTAAAAGACTTACATAATCTCTTAACCAACGTCCGAACTCATCCTGTTTGAGCTCGATTAGCTCGTCCTCTGTTTTGTCCGGAAATGCAAAACGTTGATAAGCCATATACATCCTGTGAGATTGAAGCAATAAAAACGTTAGTACATATATATAATCAAGAACCCAATAAGTAATTAATAATTTGGTTCAATATAATACCTCTCATATTCATCAACTCCGTCGCAGTTTGTGAGAATATACATATGCAAATGCTATCGCTTCCGCTTCTTGCCTTTTCCACTAAGTCGTCCAATCTCTAAAAATATATGAGGAACATCGACCGGATATAAAGGTAGTACGCCTCCGTTATCATGTCGAGCTGCTCTACGACTCTTTGTTTTGACTTGTGATGGAAAGTAGAACTCGGCAAAATGTGAGGTTTCTTCATTGATGCTCTGTGCGACGATAGAACCCTCCACTCTGCTCAAATTTTTCACCTTCTTCTTTAGATGAAACATATACCGTTCGAAAGGATACATCCAACGGTACTGAACCGGGCCCCCAAGATCTGCTTCTCGAAGGAGATGAATTGTTAGATGTTCCATAACATCAGAGAAGGAATGCGGAAATATCTTCTCCAAATTGCAAAGGATTACAGGTATATTATCCGCAAGATTACGGATAACGTCTGATGTAAGAGAGCGATAACATATATCTTGGAAAAAGGCACCAATCCCTGCAAAATATGGATAACAAATGAATAATTAAATACTAAAGTATATATTGTGTAAAGTATTAACAAAATAATTTAATGATTGTACCTGCAATTGCTTCGTGGACATTACGTGGTAGAAGACATGCAAAGGCAAATGGAAGGAGGCGCTGCATCACCACATGGCAATCATGACTCTTCATCCCAGTAAAATTCCCTTCTCCATGATCAACGCACTTCCGAAGGTTAGATGCGTATCCGTCCGGGAATCTAACACTTTCGGTAATCCAGTAAAAAAACTCGGCCTTTGAAGGTTCATCCAAACAAAAAGCCAGAACCGGAGGCCTCCCGTTCCCTGTCACATGTAGTGCTCTACGAGAACAAATGTCTGGCAAGTCCAATCTAGACTTCAGATTGTCTTTCGTCTTCCCTTGGACATTGAGAACGGTGTTCATAATGTTGTCGAAAAAATTATTCTCAATGTGCATGACATCCAAATTATGCCTCAAGAGATAGTCCTTCTAATAAGGTAAATCCCAGAAAATACTCATCTTGTGCCAATTATGAACGTTGCCACAACCATCAATAGAATGATGCCTGTTACCACCACAATCAAAGGTCCTCTCTGCACCAAAATCTCTGAACTGAGTCAACAAATACTCACCATCTAACTCAGGAGGTGGACCATCAAATACTTTACGGTTCTTCCTAAACAATGTGGTGCTCCGACGATAAGGATGATCACTAGGTAGGAATCGTCTATGACAATCAAACCAAGACGTTTTGCGTCCGTGCTTCAATTGGAACGCATCAGTGTTATCTTGACAGTACGGGCACGATAACCTTCCGTGCGTTGTTCATCCTGATAACATGCCATATGCTGGAAAATCGCTAATGGTCCACATAAGTACCGACCGCATGATGAAATTCTGGTGACAAGAAACATCAAACGCTTCAATACCTTGGTCACATAACATTCGCAGCTCATAAATCAATGGCTGCAAAAACACATCGAGTGATCTCTTCGGATGCTCTGGTCCAGGAACGAGAATGCTAAGGAACAAGAACTCCCTTCGCATGCACAAAGATGGCGGCAAATTGTAAGGTGTTACAATTACTGGCCACAAAGAATATTGTCTGTCGTGCTTCCCAAAAGGGTTGAAACCATCGGTACATAATCCAAGGTATACGTTCCTCGCCTCAAACGCAAAGCTGGGATACATTGATTGAAAATGTTTCCATGCTCCTGCGTCTGACGGATGGACATTTGTCCATCTGTTGTATGCTCTGCATGCCATCTCATTGCTCCCGCTGTGCGCTTTGACTGATATAACCTCTTCAATCTCTCTGTTAACGGCAAATACCACATCCATTTATATGGCACTGGCACTCTTCCACCTGTTTTCTTATACCGAGGTTTGCGACAAAAACGGCATGTCGAACGGTCTGCGTCTTCTCTCCAGTAGAGCATACAATTGTATATGCATACATCTATCATCTGATACGGCAGTCCTAGACCTTGAACAAGTTTATGTATCTCATAGTATGATGCCGGTGCAAGATTATCTTCTTGCGAAATGTCTTTCACAAAATCAGCGATTGCATCCACGCACTCCTCACTCAAATTGAAATCCGTCTTTATACCCATCATCCTAGTTGCAGTTGATAAAGGGGAATGTTCACCTCTACACCCATCATATAACGGATGTTTAGCAGCGTCTAACATATCAAAGAATCTCCGAGCTTCTAAGTTAGGTTCTTCTCCTCTATCTCCATACTCAGCAACCGATGGTATACTTTCACGAAATGCATCGTTCACCATCTGAACATGACCTACAGTACTTTGTACTTCCATTGCGCGTTCTTCTAAGCTAGCATTATCCCCAATATAATGTTCACTAGTACTAGCATAATTATCCACCATTGTATCATTTTCTCCGTGATAATACCAAATCTTGTAACCCGGCATAAACCCATGACAATACAAGTGTTACCATACTTTATCTATCACGATAAATCTACGATTCCCACAATTGGTACAAGGGCAGTAGATTTTACCAGTTTTTTTTGCTTTCTTCTGCATACCCGCAAATGCCATGAATTCCTGCAGACCTTCTTTGAATTCCTCCGTAACTAGGCCCGTATCCGGAATTTGATGAGGCTTGTCCATCCATGATCGAAAATAATTATAAGGATTTGAAGACGACATTTCTGTAAGGAATTAGATAAGAGAGATTTTTTTCTTGTGATTATAAATGAGGGGTGGAAACGTTTTTATAAGGAAAAATTTGTGCATTTTCCGACGGATTTCCGACGGACTTAAAGTAGATATTATCGATGTCGGCAAGGATGTCGGCAACCATGTCGGCAAGGATGTCGGCAAGGATGTCGGCAAGGATGTCGGAAAATTCACCATCTGTCGGACATCCGTCGGAAATTTCCGACGGATGGCCGTCGTCAGAAAATCCGTCGGCAGTATGTCGGCAACATCATCATTTCTCGGAAAGCCGTCGAAAATCCGTCACAAGTGTCCGACGGATAATAAGTTCGTCGGATCTCCGTCGGAAATTTCCGACGGAATTATGGCCGTCGGTAAAGCCTCTGTTTTCTTGTAGTGTTATTATATGCTTTCTATCACTATGTGTGTAGAACAAACTTAGCATAGAAATTTTGTTTGCTCATACTAACTTTAGTGTGAAGAATTCACCCGGCTTTAAACCATTTTCTTTAGCAAACTCTTTCCAGCCTTTTTCCAAAGACAGTGATCTTCCTAAGCCTTCCCCTCAAAGATTAACCGACCATTTTGCACCATTTTCCTACCATAGTTATTAGCCTAGGTTTGGTCATACCATTTTCTCTCTGAATGGCAATGAAAGGTATACTGAAAAATATTTAAACAGAGCATAAGTAATAAGAGTACAAATTATTAAACTAACTATATGGAAGAAGAGTTGATTGTTAGAACTCACTTGNATTTCTAAATCTCTAGAAATATGTATATTTAAATCTTATATGTTGTAACTTAAATATCTAACTTCAAATGCAGCAACAACAATATCATTTTCTTACGATCCTATCTCTTCAATTAAGTATGTACTTTTTAAAAAACACATGATAATACAACAACTATATTTCTTTATCACCTTTATTTAAATGACTTGGAGAACCTTTACTAAACATTAATACAAAAATGTTTATAATTAGAATCACAACAACATGATTACAAATTCAGAGAATTTTACTCATATGATGTCCAACATTCCCATCCCAAATTGGTATTGCTACTCTATAAGTTTAACATTAATTTATGCAGGAAATTTTAATAAAAAATAATTTTCTTAAAATACATGACACAAAATTATTTATCAAGTGTTTTATACCAAAATATCTCATTTGTTCCAATTTTTAACATTGATGGTCAGCAACCACCACAGTTAGAAGAGGATATGATGAGTTGTAGACACATATTCACATAAATTCTCACATAGTACATGTGAATTAACAAGCACTATTATTTTACCATTAGAGTAAATGACATATATGTGTATGCTAGTCAAACTTTAAATTGGTAACTACAAAAGTCAAATATGCACTAACAAATAATTTTTTTTTTTTTTGGTAAAAGTGTAAGAAACTCTATGAAAATATGTAAGAAAAAAATGAAAAATTTTGGAAATATAAAATAGAGTAATAGCTAGATTTAATACCGTACCTCAAATAAGCTTTAGGATTGCAAGAACTATTTACCACCCAAAACCCTCATTGTAAATTGAATATGTGTGGCTTATATTAGCATTTCTCTTTTTTAGATGCCACCAAACAACATAAGTTAAATACGAACATTAGCGTTTTATTACCTGAGATCGGGCGCATTCACGGACTGTGAGAATCCTATCTTGGTCAGAATGGAAGCACATTCTTACCTTACCCATGCATATGGGTTGTGATTCCATCCTGACCACCAAGACAGAATTCTCACAGTTCGTGAATTCGCCCGATCTCAAGTAATAAAAACGCTCGTCCGTGATGTTTTTTATCTAAAATTGATAATATATATACATGCTTTTTAATGTATGACACATTAATTATTTATTTCATTTTGTGACAAGTGTCTTGGTGAAGATGATTTTATATCTTAACTTGATAATATTCTATACTCGCCCTTTTCTTAATCAACGACTCGTTGAATTTTTATTTTATATTGTGATGTGTCTTGCTGGAAATAATGTTATATCTAAAATTGATAATATTCTATACTATCCCTTTTTTTAATGTATGACACGTTGATTTTTTATTTTATTTGGTGGTGCGTGTCATGATGAAAATGATTTTATATCTAAATTTGATAATATACTATACTCACAGTTTTTTTAATGTATCGCACGTTGATTTTTTATTTTATTTTGTGACACTTGTCTTGTTGAAAATGATTTTATATCTAAAATTGATAATATTCTATATTGGTGCTTTTTTAATGTATGACACAATACTATTTATTTTATTTTTGACAAGTGTTTTTCTGAAAATGATTTTATATCTAAAATTGATGATATTCTATATTCGCGCTTTTCTATATACATCAATTCAGCCATTGACAGGGCAAACATAATTTCCTCTTCATCACAGTCATAGTCTTGATACCTCACTGGTGGTTAAATAGCTCTTCTTGTTATGTCCCTAGCCAGCAGATAACTCGTTAGACTTGTTTTGGCTCCAGCACTAGTTTCTGGTGAAGCTTCCTCTTCATTTTCACTGTCTTGAGACATATAATTTATTACTCCACCTTGATTTGAATCCTCTGCATCCTGAGAAGCTCCCTGAATCGAAACATCTTCATAGACTTTCCCCAATTCATTCTCAGCCTCTTCAACAGTTGCTGGAGTTGTATCTTTCCCTTTGAGAAGATCTTTGTACACATGTTCTTCATGAAATTTAACATTCATGCTAACCATAATCTTATGTTCTTCAAGGAGCCAAACTTTGTACCCCTTAGTTCTAGTAGGATATCCAATAAAAATTCTTTTGATTGCCCTTGGTTTAAGCTTCCCTTGATATGCATAAACATAAGCAATATAACCAAATTTTCTCATATGTTTATAACCAGGTACCTTACCAATCCAAACCTCTTCTGGTGACTTTAGATTGATAGCAGATGATGGAGATCTATTAATGACATAGACTGAAGTTGCAGCTGCTTCAGCCCAAAATTGTTCCTCCAAGCAAGATTCATTTAGTAAGCACCTGACTTTCTCCATTATGGTTTTGCTCATCCTCTCGGCAACACCATTTTGCTGAGGAGTGTATGTAAAAGTTATATGTCTTTCAATGCCATGTTTCCTGCAAAACTCATCAAAAGCATTATTACAGAACTCTAAACCATTATCAGTTCTCAAGCATTTTACCTTTCTCTCTACTTGATTTTCAACAAGAGATTTTCAATCACAGAATTTAGAGAAAGTTTCATCTTTAGTTTTGAGAAACCAGACCCATACCTTTCGAGAATAGTCATCTATAATCGACAAGAAGTATTTACTACATGATAAGGAAGGTTGAACATTTGGAGAGCCCCAAAGATCTGCATGGACATAGTTAAGAACAGATTTAGTCACATGTTTACCGGTTTCAAAACTTACTCTCTTTGATTTCCCCATTGAAGGAACCAGAATTCGCACATATCGTAGATCGGCGAATTCAGTTTAGAGTTTAGGAGAATTATTTTTATTAGATTTATAGCTGTGCCGTTGAAGGCTGCCTACGTACCCTTCAAATAGGGATCAAGCCAAAACGTAGTTCTTGTTACAAAGGATGTTGTATGATTTTTTGATGATTATTATGAATAGGGGGTTCCCCTATTTATAAGTCTTGAAGTATTTAACTCTTCATTTTCCTTCTTGACTTTGTATTGGCAATTATCCTTTTTCCTTGAAGCCGATAAGGATAATCTCCTTTCTTTCCGGGATTTGCCTTTTCCAATAAAAGGAAATCTTCTTTTTATCAAGTAAAAGGAAACTTCCTTTTATTTCGTAGATCGGTCTTGATGGGCCTTGAAGTCGATTGTTGGGCTGATTTCAACTCAAACCGGATTAAACCGGGGAGTGCTAAATCCTCCTCTAACAATTAGTCCCCCCCTCAGTTCGGCGAAGGAGTGTTCGAGTTCGGCGGA